>PVJC01012365.1:24280-39909 GCA_004026665.1 Murina feae
CTTCTTCTTCTTCTTCTTCTTCTTCTTCTTCTTCTTCTTCTTCTTCTTCTTCTTCTTCTTCTTTTTCTACTTCTTTTTCTTCTTCTCCTTCATCTTCTTTTTTGCTGTGCAAAACGTTTTTAGTTTGATGTTATCCCATTTGTTTATTTATTACTAGGTCCCCGGTGCACAAAAATTTGTGCACTTGGGAGGTCCATCAGCCCGACCTGTGCCCTCTCGCAGTCTGGGATCCCTCTGGGGATGTCCACCTGCTGGTGTGCCTGGTCAGCCTGGGTGATGGGCTGAGGGCCGTTTTCAGGCTGCCCACAGTCCCTTCAGGTTTTGGGTCCCTACTGGGGTACCTGGCCAGCCTGGGTGAGGGGCTGATGCCTGTTTTCAGGCTGGCCAAACCCCACAGTGGCGTCCCTCACCCCATTGGGTGTGGCCAGCATGGGTGAGGGGCTGATGGCTGTTTGCAGGCTGGCCAAGCCCCCCAGTAACGTCCCTCACCCCATTGGGGTGTGGCCAGCATGGGTGACGGGCTGATGGCTATTTTCAGAATTTCAGGCTGCCCACAGCTCCCATTGACCCAATGTCCCAGCAAGGCTGGCTGGACACAGGTTTCTGGGATTTGTTTATCTTCTATAATTGATACACTGTTCCTTTAAGCCGGGCCTAGTAACGAAACCTCCTCTCTGCTTCAGCTCTGGCTTCTATAATGAAACAATGTTTAATTAGAAGTCAGGCCGGCCTGCTGTTTGCTTCAGCTCCTAGGATTGAAATAATTTGTTGCAAATATGATGTTCCCTGGAGCGGAGAGAAGCCAAGGCAGCCCACAAACAGTTTCACTCCTGCTGCAACAGATGCTGTCTGTTTACTCAGGTCCCTGAGTGCCGGCCTCCATGTTGGCTGGGTTAATTTGTATACAGTTGCTCTGATTGTCTGGTGGGTGTGGCTTAGGTGTCCCAAAGAAATGGTTAATTTTAATATTAGACTTTTATTAGTTAGGATTTTGTTTCTATTGCTCGGGAAGATATTTCAGAAAAAAGGGTTGCTTTATGAAATGTCTGAGACTTTACTGACTATATTTTCTAATGGGATTTTTATGGTTTCCTGATTTACATTTAAGTCTTTAATCTATTTTTAGCTTATTCTTGTGTGAGATTTAAGGAGGCAATCCAGTTTCTTTTTTTGCATGTATCTGCCCAATTTTCCCAACACTATTTATTGATTTTATGTCAGTACCATGCTGTTTTGATTACTATGACCTTATAGTATAATTTGATATCAGGTAGCATGATGCTCAATGTCACTAATCAGAAGAAAGCAAATTAAAACCAAAGTTAGATATCGCCTCACACCTGTCAGAATGGCTATTATCAATAAATTAACAAATAAGTGCTGGCAAGGATGTGGCAAAAATGAACCCTTGAGCACTGTTGGGAATCCAGATTGGTGAAGCCACTGTGGAAACAGTATGGTGATGAGTGCATGATGCAGCAAACAGATGATGTGTTATAGAGTTGTGCACTTGAAACCTATATGGTTTTATTGACAATCTTACCTCACTAGATTAAATAATTTTTTAAATCAATAGGCAATCTTGTGGAATTTGATTCTACTTGTACTCACCATTGCTGGTGGAATCTAGAACATAAGTTAAAGAAGCTCAAAATGTTCAAACCCTTTGATTTTGATTTAACCAGTATAGGTATATATTCTAAGCAGATAATAAAAACTATATGCAATGATTTATGTATAGGAAAATTTCTTGATGTGCTTACTATAGTAAAACTTGGGAACTACATAACTCTTTAATAATAAAGGTATGATAAAATATATAATGTTACAACTATATGATAGCTTTTCCTTTAGCCATTAAAATATATTTATCTTCTATTTTATTATTCTTTAATACTAATGTACAGTATTAAATTAAAAAGTAGGATTAACTGCATATATGCAATATGACCACATTAATAGAAACAAAACACATATTGTAAAAGTAGAAACTGGAAAATATACATCAAAAAATGTTAAGTATCTTTGATATTTTTAATTCTTGATGATTTCAATCTTTTGTTATGTATTTTATATTTTTTAATTTTCTACAATCTGCATTTACTATTTTTATAATCAAATCTACTGTGTTATTTAAAATAACTTTTGAAGTGATGTTTTTTATACTGAGTGTTTTGATTGATAATTACAGCTTGTATAGAAGGCTTGTCTTATTGTTTATTTTATTACAAAGGAAAATGATGAGTCATCCACATAAATATGGTAACATTAATAAAAAGGGAGGATCTTCAAACATTAAAAAAATAAATGGAAAACAGTATAGCTCAGTCAATTTATATACCATTACATTCTTTTTTATTTTTTTTCTTTATTGATTAAGGTATTACATATGTGTCCTTATCCACCCATTGCTCACTCGTGCCCTCACCCCCCTGGTGTCTGTGTCCGTTGGTTAGGCTTATATGCATGCATACAAGTCCTTTGGTTGATCTCTCCCCCTTACACCCCACCCTCCCCTACCTTCCCTCTGAAGTTTGATGGTCTGGTTGATGCTTCTCTGTCTCTGAAATTTCAGATATATTATGATTAGTGTTTTACTTATCAGAAATTTAAGACTGCCATGCATGGCAGTATATTTTTGTTGTCTTACTCTCAGCTGAGCCACCACAAAGAGAATAAAGAATTTCAAGGATCCATACCATCTAAAGAATGGTAGGATGTTTAAAAAAAGTTTCATGATCATTAAAAAATCATTGTTAGCTCAAATATATAAAAAAGAAGCTTGAAAACTGAGAGGCAGCAGAGCATGGATTTCTTCAGAGAAACAGTTTTCAGTATGAGAACACATAGATGCTTTTCTTCTCACTCCTAGCCCCAAACCCCCATGTCAAGTGAGAAGGGTGAATGGGGATGACCTGGTGACCTTGGGAAACAGAAGAATGCAGGGTCTGGTGCCTGATGTATGTTTGAGGAGACTAGAGGCAAGTTCACTAGAGCAATCTGTGGCAAAGAATAAAGAGGGGATGCTTTGAACATGCTTGTCCAGAGCCATGGCTTATGTTTTTCACAGACCCGATGAGGGCTGAATGGAAAGGTATGAACTTGTGTCACCCTGAAAAGGAGGTATCCAAAAGCACTGGCTAGAATTAAGTGACCCAATAAGTAGAGGGTGGCTGCCAGACGCCAGGACTGAGGCCAGTCCTAAAAGGGGTCAGCTGAGATAAATATTGCCCACCTCAGGAAACTGCTCATGGGATTCCCCAGTAGGGGAATTTCAGAGAATGCACAAGATGGCTTATGAGAGAAATAACCAGCATTTGGGTTCTGCCACAACAGAGGGCTCCATTATAACGGCCCCACTCAAGTAAGCATTTTTGTGTCCTTACCACTCCTCCACTATCCAATCCTCATTCTCACATGCAGCCCTTGGAGAGTCAGAGATTGGTGGATGGGGGGAAGAAGTAAAAGAAAAGGGTAGAGAAATAGTGCTAAAGCCAACATTATCCCTCTTCCTACTGCAGAATTTTCTGCAGCAGGACTGAGTTGGGGAAAGAGAGATTTAAATCTGATGAAAGATTGATGATCATACATTGGGCTGGGTTGCACTTTCTACTAGCTAAAAAAATGCACCATTCATTCCTGCAAGTTGTGGAAAAGCTGGAATCTTCATCGAGGATAGAATAGAACAATTTGACGGATTAGTCAAAAGGAGCAAATATTTAGGAAGAAGGAACACAGTTCCTTCATGTTTGTGCCTATTTTAATTCTGCTGATCTTATAAGCTGGTTACATAAGCACTGTTAACAACAACAAAACATTTCAAATAACAGAAATTACATAAAGAGGGAAAAGAAGCTTATCCTATAAAATATCAGGCAGAGTTTGTTCCAGAAATATCTGTTGGTCAAAAACAACCAAAGATGTCATCAAGGGAGACAATACATTTTGGGAAAATGTTGTGCTCTGATTTCAGAAATATCTGTTTACAATGTCACAGTTTTTATTGAACTTATACCTCTATAAATATGATGGATGGTGAGGCTCAGCCATAAAAATGCTAGGTCACTGAAACAAATACATCCTATCTACACAAAAATGAACCAGACACATCTGACTCAAATAGCCCAGGGAAATGTTACATTGGATAACTCCATAGATATGCCAGTGTTTCTTATTTTCATCTGTACTTTGAAGGGTACATGGATTATTTAAGTGCAGTGAAAATTATTATACCAGGGGCACAAACACTGCCTATAAAAGAACTGGAAGTTTTCTTCCAATTTTGCAGAGAAGATGGAGGTGATCATGTAACCCCTGAAGATTGAGAAGGAGGGAGGCTGTGACACCAAGGACTCTCAGATTGGAAAGGTCAGCAAACCAGGACTCTTGAGAGCAGCAAGGTGAGGCAGTATGTGTCTCTGAAGGGTAGCCAGTGTGATTTTGCTGTTCAAGCCAGAGGCCACTGATCCATTCATAGAAGAAGAATGGGTCTGTATTTGCCTTTGAGACATGAAATGGATGAGGCACACACTGAAGTAGTATAAAGAACGGTAGTGGTGGTGCAGGTAGTATCCTATATAATAAAAGTGTAATATGCAAATCAAGCAAACAGCGGAACAACCGGTCACTATGATGCGCACTGACCACCAGGGGGCAGACACTTAACACAGGAGCTGCTCCCTGGTGGTCAGTGCGCTCCCACAGGGGGAGTGCTGCTCAGTCAGAAGCCAAGGTCATGGCTTGGCAACTGCAGCGTTGGTGGCAGGAGCCTCTCCCACCTCTGCTGGCGGTAAGGAGAGAGGGGTCCCAGACTGCGAGAGCCCAGAGTATGAGAGGGATGTCTGCCAGACATTCCCCAAGAGGTCCTGGACTGCCAGAGGGTACAGGCCAGGCTGAGGGACCCCTCCCCTCCAGTGCATGAATTTCATGCACCTGGCCTCTAGTTAGTAATAAACATTATTGAGCAATGTGCTAAAGACTTTATAAACATCATCTTAGTCCTCACCACAGTTCTATAAAATAGGTACATTATCTTCCACTACATTTATCTCCATTTGGCACATTAAGAAGCTGAGCCTTAGGCAATGTAACTAAATTAAATTTTCCAACAGCACATAACTAGTAAGTGATGGATTTTGGATTTAGGCTGTGTTTTTGTTTTTTTTTCTTGTCTTAAGATTCATACTGTCCATACATTGTACTAGTCATTATTGTATCAATTTATTTGACTTATTAAAAAATAAGTGTTTCTATAACTTTCATTATTTCTGACATAGAGAAGAAGCAAAAGAAGAACATTTGTGGAATATGAGACTATAGTTCAGGAAGCTTGTTCCGTACCATATTAGAAAGATTCACTAGAGGAATAGAAAAGAATATTTACTCTTAGGGACTACTCTCTTCATGGTTTAGTTGCTTACCTCCCCACTCACCCACCTGCCACCCACTTCCCCTAATCTTCCAGGTGATTTACCTTACTACAACATCTCTCATTTTATTCAGTTGAATTTGCTTGTTTCATGCATGGGATTCGATAAAGACATCCCAAGATTATCACTTGAAACTATTTCTGTGGAAAATGAATGCTTAAGCAGTTATGTACATGATTATGTTGTTATGATCACATAATTGACACATTTGTGGGCCTTTGATCAACTAACTTAAGAATGACCTGTTAAGCATGAGTGGAAGGACAGGAATGGAGAAGGATGAAGGGCAGGAACTAGTATTTTTAAAAAGTCTATTGTACTCAAAGCAAAGTGATAAAGTGTATTGTATTTCATATAATCAAACAATAACTCTATGCTCTAAACATCAATATAATCTTTAAAATCAGAGTTTATGGAGGTTCTGGGAGTAACTTACTTAAAGTTACATAGCTAGTAAGTGGGGAGCCTCGTCTGTCAGACTCAAAAGCATTCCTTCCACTTCATGACAAGGCAGATTTAAAAGATTTGTACTCAAATTTATAGATGGTCAGGAAAGAGCCATGGAGAGGATACAAAGCTAAGGAATGTCTCTAGGTTAAAAAATAATAAAGCCTGAGGGAGTTTTAGGAAGAGACAAGAAACTAGGAATCTGTCTTCAACTAAAAAATCATCAGGACCACATAACATGAACAATGACATATTACATTATTTCTTATCATTATAACTAGAGGCCTGGTGCACTCGGGGTGGGGAGGGGTCCCTTAGCTCTGCCTGCGCCCCAGTCCAACACCCTTAGTGCAGCCACAGATGTAGGAGAAGCTCCCACCATCACTTTTGTGCTCACCAGCTGTGAGCCTGGCTCAGGGCTTCTGATTGAGCGGAACTCCCCCTGTGGGAGCACACTGACCACCACAGGGCAGCTCCTGTGTTGAGCATCTGGCCCCTGTTGGTCAATGTGACATACAATATTATATTAGTCTCAGATGTACAACATAGTAATTAGGTATTTATTTAATTTTCAATGTGATCACTCTAATAAGTCTAGTATTCACCTGGGCCCATATATAGTTATTACAATACTAGAAGGACTGGTGTATGAATTCATGCACAGGTAGGGTCTGGGATAGGGCTGAGCTGGCCAAGGGGAGGGGACAAGGGTGGTTGGCTGGCCAGCCCCACTCCCTGGTCAAACTCCCAGTCAAACTGCAGGTAGAGGAAACAATTTGCATATTAGCCTTTTATTATATAGGACTAGAGGCCCAGTGCACAAAAATTTGTGCACTTGGGGGGGGATGTCCCTCAGCCCAGCCTGTGCCCTCTTGCAGTCTGGGACCCCTCAGGGGATATCCACCTGCTGGCGTGCCTGGACAGCTTGAGTGAGCGGCTGATGGCCATTTCAGGCTGCCCACAGTCCCTTCAGGGTTTGGGTCCCTACTGGGGTGCCTGGCTAGCCTGGGTGAGGGGCAGAGGGCCATTTCAGGCTGCCCACAGCCCCTTCAGCATTCAGGTTCCTACTGACTGGAAGCAGGTATCTGGGATTTATTTAACTTCTATAATTGAAACTTTGTAGCCTTGAGTAGAGCCCAGGGCCCACTGTGTGGCCAGCGCCATCTTAGTTGAGTTAATTTGCATATTTGCTCCTGATTGGTTAGTGGGCATGGCTTGTGGGTGTAATGGAGTGAGGGTCAATTTGCACATTGCTCTTTTATTAGATTAGATTATTTGACTATATTCCCTATGCTATAGTGAATTATTTTGTTTGTTTTTTTAAATCCCCATTTGGCTCAGTGGAGAGAGCATCAGCCTGTGGACTGAAGGGTCCCAGGTTTGATTCCAGTCAAGTGCACATACCTAGGTTTCAGGCTCCTCCCTGGCCTGTGCCCTGGTTGGGGTGCATGCAGAAGGCAACCAATCTATTTTTTTTTATTTTGTACACGTCACTTTGACTAAAACAGATTAAGTTAACAATTAGCAATTCTTAAAATTTATACAGCATTTTTTTGCAAAAAAAATTAAACAAACCTAAATATAATCTTAACTTTTGCCTTTTCCTTAAAGCCCATTGCACTGCTTTGCATCTGTTTTATATATTATTCACCTTGTTTAAATAAAATTTTTTTCCTAGAACTTAAATATTTTGGGAGAGTATTCCCTATGCTCCTATATTATTGAAAAAGAAAATAATAACACCTGTTTTTAAGAGTTCCTCAAAATGTATGTTAGAATATATTAGGAGTGAAAGAGGATTTGTAAAGGTTATCCTGATCTCAATTGCTTTAATCTCTCCCTGATTGTCCTGTTTTAAATGTAAGATGGTTGGTAAATCAAAAATAATAGATTGCTCTTAGGAGGAATAAATTGACAAGGAATAGTATCTGAAAATTTCAGGGAAGTGGGGACATTATTTACTATGAAATAATTGAATCTTTTTAACTTAAATGCCTAAAATGGAAAAATAGATGGCTTATTGTGATTAAAGCATGAAACAGTCAACAGCACAAAAAAACATATGCCCTTTCCCTTGAATAATTTGGCACAACACCTTTCCCAACATTTCCTCAGTTATTTTTAAAGAAGTTGTTAATTGTTCTTCAAAGTATATTTTTAAAAATTATTGAAAAAGAAGTTTTGACTTGTAAAAGCATAAAGGCAATATAAATCAAATTATTGCTATTCAATGCCAAGCAGTACTCAGTGGTCTAAGGAATTATTTTCACTTATCATTGGCTCACACTCATATTGGTTGACTTGGCTTGGTTTCTAGAATTCTTTGGATCCATGTGGAGGCGCCACAAATCTATTTCCATTAATTGAGCCATACCCTGAACTCTTTGTAGCAAAAGGTCATCTGTGGTCAGTTTGGTTAGCTGCAATTCTGGGGGTTAAGGCGAGTAAAAGCTCCACCAAGAAGAGAAAACAGTAAGATACGATCAAATTTATAACAGATCTCCGAGAGTATTGCAATCCCTGGTTTTATCCAGAGACAAGAATCCACATGTAGAAGTTAGATGCATTGCTACGCATCACCTTCACACAGTTATTTCTCGTCTGACATATGTCAGCATTTGCCCTGGCCTCGCTTTGACCTGACATGCCCATTGCCTTCTTCGTTTTAGAAGTGCCAACTATGTGGATGTTTGAATAAAAGCTATCATCTCTTGTTACAGAAGAACTTGACCACCTCTACCGCACTTTGACCTATTTTTTTGCTGTGAGTGCTTCTCTTCTCTCCGTGATCAAATCTTGTGCCCTTTTGCACTCCGCACATTGATTAGTTACTTCCAATGCAAAGTGTTTGGGAACTTACATTTGCTCCAAACATTGCCCATAGATGGTTAAAGTATGTTTTATACATATTCATATAAGTATGTCATGACTTGAAATGTATTAGGGTATTGTTATGAATCATAAAATGTTGATTCACTTAAAATGGTTTTGGACTCATACTAGAAAATTGTCGTGATTTATTTATGTTTTAAGCAATTGACTCTAAAATGTTTTGCATACTTCAATAGATTCTGAAACATGTATTCCTCTTGTGTATAGACTGGGCCACTGTAATAATAATACATCTGTTTAAATATAATGTAATGTTTAGAAATATATAATCAAGAGAAAAAGGCTGATTTCTTATTGACAGTGGTTGTTTTAGTCTCAGGTAGAATAATATTTGATTCTGTATTTTAGTTTGTCTCATTTAGTTATAAGTTTCAACAAATATCATACTACTGTGATTATGAACCCCCACTAAACTAAGCAAAATACCATGAAGGGAAAAAAAATTTAACTGCTTATTTCCTTTACATACATGCCTGTATTTTTCAATCTCTTCACAACTGTTTATAATATAAGCAGAAGAATTCTTTATACCCAAATCATGCCAGAGGGCTGAAATGTCACTCACCCAGGAGGCTGCTGCAGGAGGAGGGATTCTGGGCCATCTGACACAGGCTAGCAGAAGGTAAGGTTTCTTACAATGTCAGCACACACACACCCCCACATCTCGGTCTGCAGGAACCAGTGGTGAGAATCTCTTTCTCTCTTCTAAATTTCCTTGTTTTACTTGTCCTGGCTTACTAGCTTGTCTCAATAGCATGCAATTTTTGAAGAGGACACAGAAATGAGGAAATAGTAAGAAGCCCGCCCTCTCATACTCACTTAGATAGTGGTAAAGGAGAAAATAAGTTAAACAGACAGCAAATTTGGCCCTGCCTAGAGGGAAAAGCCTAAGAAGGAAAAACAACTGAATCAGTTACATACAGAGAGTTAATTACAAGAGATAAGGTAATAAAGAATCATGAAAGTTAATTATGAGACATGTTATTGTGAAAAAGGCACTTTTTAATTTTTATTGTTTAAAGTCTTACATATCATATTACATATGTCTCCTTTTTCCTGCATTGGCCTACCCCTGTCCCTAGTATCTATGTCTATTGTTTATGCCTATACACATAAGTCCTTTGGTTGATTTCTTACACCCCCTCGCAGCTTCCCACTGAAGTTTGACAATCTGTTTGATGCTTCACTGTCTCTGGATCTATTTTTGTTCATCAGTTTATGTTGTTCATTATATTCCATAAATGAGTGAGATCATGGGATATTTATCTTCCTCTGATTGGCTTATTTCACTTAGCATAATGCTCTCCAGTTCCATCCAAGCTGCTGCAAATGGTAAGAATTCCTTCTTTTTTACAGCAGCATAGTATTCCGTTGTGTAGATGTGCCACAGTTTTCTAATCCACTCATCTGCTGATGGGCATTTAGGCTGTTTCCAAATCTTAGCTATTGTAAATTGTGCTGCTATGAACATAAGGATGCATATATCCTTTCTGATTGATGTTTCTGATTTCTTGTGATGTATTCCTAGAAGTGGGATTACTGGGTCAAATGGAAGTTTTATTTTTAATTTTTGAGGAAACACCATACTATTCTTCACAGTTGCTGCACCAGTCTGCATTCCCACCAGCAGTGCACGAGTGTTCCTTTTTCTCCGCATGCTCTCCAGCACTTGTCATTTGTTGATTTGTTGATGATAGCCATTCTTACAGGTGTGAGATGGTATCTTGTTGTTTTGATTTGCATCTCTTGGATGATTAGTGACTTTGAGCATGTTTTCATATGTCTCTTGGCTTTCTGAATGTCCTCTTTCAAAAATCTATTTAAGACCTCTGCCCATTTTTGATTGGATAGTTTATCTTTCTTTTGTTAAATTGTATGAGTTCCCTATAAATTAGATCCCTATAAATTAGATCCTTATCAGATATTACATTGTCAAATATGTTCTCCCATGCATTGGGCTTTCTTGTTTTGTTGATGGCTTCTTTTGCTGTGCAGAGCTTTTAATCTTGATATAGTCCCACTTGTTTATTTTCTCTTTAGTTTCCATTGCCGTAGGAGCTGTATGGGTAAAGATATTGCTACGACATATATCTGCTATTTTGCTGCCTATGGAATCTTCTAAGATTTTTATGGTTTCCTGTCTTACGTTTAAATCCTTTATTCATTTTGACTTTATTTTTTGTGTATGGTGTAAGTTGGTAGTCTAATTTCATTTTTTTGCATGTATCTGTCTAATTTTCCCAACACCGTTTATTGAAGAGACTGTCTTGACTACATTGTATGCTCTTGCCTCCTTTGTCAAATATTAATTAAGCATAATGGCTTGAGTTGATTTCTGGGTTCTCTGTTCTTCTCCATTGACCTATATGTCTGTTCTTATGCCAGTACCAGGCAGTTTTGAGTATGGGCAAGCATTAGTGATAAAAAATGCATAAAGGGGGCAACTCACTTAAGTTATTAAGTGTGTAAGGGAGTTTATAACTGTCAGTGTAAGAAATTCAAACTGTTAGTGTAAGAAAATTTTATAAAAATTTATTTGAGCCAAATAGAGGATATGTATGGAAACAAAATCTCAACAGGCTGATATAAATGCTCCCAATAAATTAAAGTTGACAGATTGTCATATGCATTTGGAAATAAGGAAGTGTGGGAGTCCAAAATGATTCACCTCAAGGTGTGTCTCTATGATATGCAGATAGTTTTGAGCTAAAGGATAACTTTAGCTCCAGGCTCAAGAAAAAAGTCTGTCCCTCCCTTGACTACCTGGAAGAAATCAAATTATGGCCTTATGCATAATTAGAAATTATCAGAGATAACCTTTTTGGACCTATCTTTAGGGTATAACAAGCTTCTATTTACTAAACATCTCTTCTTTTTTTAAAAAAATATAATTTGTATTGATTTCAGAAAGAAAGGGAGAGAGAGAGATAGAAACATCAACGATGAGAATCACTGATTGGCTGCCTCCTGCGTACCTTCCGCTGGTGATCCAGCCCTTAACTGGGCATATGCCCTGATCAAGAATGGAATCATGACCTTGTGGTTCATTGGTCAATGCTCAACCACTGAGCCAAACAGCTGGACAACATCTGCTCTTTATCATTTTTCAATAATCCTTTGAAGTCTTCAAGGGTTCAGAATGTCCTATATACCTTATCTCCTTTCTATCTCTGAACCTCTTGTACATTTAGGGTCTGACTCTCTCACATATGCGGGCACCTATACATACTACATATTAAATTTGGTTATTTTCCCTTGTTAATCTGTCAGAATAATTTTGAGAGTAGAGGAAAGTTTGTTCCTCCCTAAATTGGCATTGTGAGCAGAAACTCACTGGCTGAAACACTATACTTACTCAAGGGGCTGCTGCAGATGAAGAGGTTCTGGGTCATCTGACACAGGCTGGCAGATGGTAAAGCTTCTTACCATGTCCACACACATACCCCCACACTCTGTCTGCAGGAACCAGTGGAAGTGAAAGTGGTGAGAATCTTTTTCTCTCTTCTAAATTTAGATAGGCAGGAGAAAATATTTGTGGGACTAGTTTCTTGGGCTAGCAACTCTTGGCTACTTGGTGTTAGTCTCATGGGTTTTATTTTTCTTTATCTCTTATTTCTTTCCTTTCGTCTTGTTATATGTTCTGAGAGCTTGGCCATATGATGAGTGAGAATATTTTATCTCTGGCCTCTACTATCCAGAGGTTGCCCTTGCCAAGGTACACCTTGCTTTCTATCCGGCTATGAATAGCTCTCAAGGGAATTTTTTTGTGCATCTTCTATTCCTCCCAGAGATGGTCTATTATCTCTGACAACTGGATGATGCATATGCATCTGGCAGGCAGCCGTAGAGACTGTGAATCCAGCTTAGGGAATCTTAAAATTTATTCTATTCAAAGGGAGAAAGCATGTGATTCCCTGTTTGGGAATAGCTGTTTAGATAGGGTTCTCCATCCTTCTTAGGCTAACTCTGGAAATAAATATTACCCTTGTGAGGGTTGCATCTCTGTGCATTCTCCTTTGGGGATGCCTCTTGGATCTTCCCAGCTTCCTGCATATTTTAAAATTTTTGCATTTCTTCATCCACTGTAGAATATTTAAGCTGGGCTTCATTTAACTACCACTTAGTATGGTTTGCCAATATGTTCTTATTGTTGTATATATGATTTTGCGGGGATGAGTTGAAGCTTTCTCCTGCCACAAGACTGATGCCCTCAGAGTGGCAAATAAACTGTTAGAATGGGTGTTTCCCACTTGGGGTGTACCATTTCCATAAATGCTGCACATTCTCTAGTGATTGGGGGCCCACTCTACTAAGCAAACCACATGAACTTTGAAAGACAGCCTTGCAAACTTGGTGGAATTATCACTGACCCTATCACCCTCAATTACCAGGCAAGGCAGAGAGAACTAATGGAAAAACTGGATTCAAGCAGAGCAAGTTGAATTACACGGGACTGAAGAATCTGATGAGAAGGGTTACAATTGTATGACCTTTTATTTAAAATATTGTTGATTTTTTAAATGTTGCTTTCCAGATATAAGGATTTTGTTTTTTCCTCTTAAACTACCTATGACTTAAACTTTTGTAAGCAGTATTGAAACATTTATTTTTCTCTCTCTAATGGATTCTTCTAAATTTTGGAAACTCTCATTGAGCATGTTTCAGGGCAATGTTAGTTTGCATACATTCAGTAAGAATCTGTTCTCTTTAAAACAGGACATACTGATTTGACTAAAATGTCGTATTCAGGAGAGACATGAATAGACTCAGATATGACCAGAAAGTTTTAAGGGATTAAGATAGACTTTGGAAGCCAATAAAAGCCTCTTGGAAAAACAGCCTAACTATGCTGTCATAGTTCACAGCAGTCTTTCCAGGTGGGAAACAAAGTTTGCTTCCTGGAAGATGCAAAGAAAGAATCTCTAGAGAAATTGGGGACTCAAGAAGAGAAGAAGTATCCCCAAATATATAGGTATTGCAGGTGAATTCTGTGACTTAGCTTCTTAGCCTCAATGGGGCCTTTTTAAATTCATGACTGAAGATTGAAGATTTCTTATGAAAAATTCCAGCAGAGCAGATTTAAAGGAGCCTATTTGGTTAATTATAATTCTTGCTGGGGTCATACAAATAATCAGAACAAGTTTATTGGAAATAGACTCTTTTGCAAATAAATTAGTCTTACTTTAGTTATCTTTGGTAAAAATGGGGGTAATTTTAAAGAGAAAAAATATTCCAATAGAAACCATAATAGATCTTTGTGGATATTATATTCTAGTGCTATTCATTGTCTTTTGAAATTTTTTTTAAATTTTCTACCTATTAACTGGACTAGACCCTGAATTTTTCTTAAATATTTGGCTGCAACCCTCCAGACTAATATTTTTATTTTCTCATCCTTTGATTGGACTTAAGAACTAAAACTGCCCTTGCCAAGACCACAAAGGCTAGAAGGCGAAAGTTGGACAGCTTGACATAGGACTTCAGAGAGATCACCACATAGATCATCTCTGGACAATCTTCATACTTGCTACAGAAATATCACCAGAGACAGTCAAACTTCAGACCAGGAGAATCTTTTAGACCGTGACTGACTGTCTTCACCCCATCTGAGAATAATTTGAGATAGACATCTAGAAATCTTGACTGCCTGCCTTCAGAACTCAGAAACTAAGGTTATAGTCTGCTTCCAATAATTAACCTTTGTTTTCCTTGCTTCTATTGAGATGCCTCTTGTCAAACACCATTGCTTGCTTGCACCATAGGCTTAACTTTATTTTTTTTTCCAATGGAAATTTTATTTATTTATTTATTTATTTTATTTTTATTTTATTTTTTTTTATTATTACATAAAGTTTTACAAAGATTAGTACATATATCTCTTTTTCCCCCTGCCTTTCCCCCAGCCTCCCCTACCCCCCAGTGTTTTGTGTCCATTAGTTATGTTTAAATGCATGGAAATTTTTTTTTAATTTATCTTTATTGTTCAGATTATTACAGTTGTTCCTCCTTTTCCCCCCATAGTTCCCCTCCTCCCATTTCCACCCCAACTTCTGTCCTTGCCCCTGCCACTGTCCTCATCCATAGGTGTACAATTATTGTCCAGTCTCTTCACGCACCCCCAACACCCTTCACCCCCCAAAATTGTCCGTCCACTCCATTCTATGCCTCTGATTCTATTCTATTCACCAGTTTATTCTGTTCATCAGATTTTTTATTCACTTGATTCTTAGATTCGCTCGTTGATATATATTTGTTGTTCATAATTTTTACTTTCCTTTTTCTTCTTCCTCATTCTCAAAGGATACCTTTCAGCATTTCATATAATACTGGTTGGGTGGTGATGAACTCTTTTGGCTTTTTCTTGTCTGTGAAACTCTTTATCCGACCCTTAATTCTGAACGATAGCTTTGCTGGGTAAAGTAATTTTGGCTGTAGGTTCTTGCTATTCATCACTTTGAATATTTCTTGCCACTCCCTTCTGGCCTGCAAAGTTTCTGTTGAGAAATCAGCTGACAGTCATATGGGTGCCCCCTTGTAGGTAACTAACTGATTTTCTCTTGCAGCTTTTAAGATTCTCTCCTTGATTTTGCTCTTGGCATTTTAATTGTGATATGTCTTGGTGCGGTCCTCCTTCGGTTCCTTTTGTTTGGAGTTCTCTGCAATTCCTGGACTTGGAAGTCTATTTCTTTCACCAGGTGAGGGAAGTTTTCTGTCATTATTTCTTCAAATAGGTTTTCAATATCTTGCTCTTTCTCTTCTTCTGGCACCCCTATAATTCTGATGTTGGTGCACTTGAAGTTGTCCCAGAGACTCCTTACACTATCTTCATACTTTTTGATCCTTTTTCTTTTTTCTTCTTTT
>PVJC01012366.1:0-39777 GCA_004026665.1 Murina feae
GCTCTGAGCCACAGCTTTCTCCTGTGACTGTGAAAACGTTAGAGCAGTCCTGTGAGGTAGGTCATCTTCTCTGGCCACTTTTCAGATGAGGAGACTATTCTTAGTGTTGAAATGTCCTGCTGCTAAAGATTACACAGCTTGTAAGTGGGGGGGCCAAGATTCCAAGCTGGTTCTTCATAAAGGCCTAGAAAGGACCTTCTTGTTTCTCCCACTTGCACCCACTCCCTTCTTTTTCTAGGTTAAGAAAAAGGAGGAGCCCTAGCTGGTTTGGCTCAGTGGCTAGAGCATTGGCCTGTGGACTGAGGGGTCCCAGGTTCGATTCCAGTCAAAGGTACATGCCCGGGTTGTGGGCTCAGTCCCAGTAGGGGGCATGAAGGAGGCAGCCAATCAATGATTCCCTCTCATCATTGATGTTTCTCTTCTCTCTCTCTCTCTCTCTCTCTCTCTCTCTCTCTCTCCTCTCTCTCTCTCCCCCTCTCCCTTCCTCTCTGAAATCAATAAAAACATATCTAAAAATTAATTAATTAGTTTTTAAAAAAGAAAAAGGAGGAGGTGGAGTGATGAAAGTTAGGGGAAGGAAATGCTGAAGTTCAAGAGTGAACTGAGAGAAAGTGTCTACAGGCTTTGAGGTAGGAGCTGAAATGAAGGTCTGGAGATGCTGGGTCTGGAACTGCCAGAAGCACTAGAAAGAGAAAGCACTGCACTCCTTCCAAAAGCCACCGAAGCCTCCCTGGGCAGGTGAGGAGACAGAGCAGCCCTAGCAGAGAAGGCCAGACTGGAGAAGCAACCTACACACCAGGTGATAGTGGATGGCTGAACGTGAGCTTCCCATTTCTGCCTCCCTCCACTGTTCAGGTCCACCACCTTTGGTTTGACAGTGTACCCCCTGACTTTTGGCACCAGCAGCTGGTTACCCTCTTGGGGGTATCTGGTTCCAGCTAATGTCCCAAGAGTCAGAATCCTGAGCACATACCAGTCAGAAAGCAAGGACAAGCACTATGGCTACAGTTGAGTAGCAGAGAGAAGCCAGGCCCAGATTTTTTAAATCACCAGAAATGGATCACAATCTGGATGGGTATTCTACAAGGAGATTATGATCAATGAATACTACTGGGGGATCCCTCAGCATGGATTGTCCCTGGAACCCCAATCATCCACCCCTGCTTCATCTTCTCCCAGATGATCCTGATACAATCCTGCCACTGCTCTGGGAGGTTGACAGCCCCTGAAAATTGTGCTGTTTTATGAAGGTTGAGCTGGGTGAGCTACAAAGGAGCAGAGCAGGATTAGTAAGGCTGGTCAGGAGCTTCTGAAGCACCCAGGCCTCCGGTAAAAAGTTGGGAGAAGTGGAAAGGAGAGACTGTAAACAGCAACTGGATCCAAAGACTAAGGTAAAGCAGCCATGGAAGGGGTGGATCACAAAGAAACTCAAGGTTTCACGTCTTGAGAAAGGGGGGCAAAGTATTTTGGGAGGAGAGGCTGAGTTTAACATTGACAAGTTGAACAGGATGTTCATTTCACATAGGGTCGCAGAGCAGAGAGTTAGAAGAACCAAGCCAAAAGATGTGAGCAGGGCGGCCACACCCACAGTGAAGAGCAGGTCGGGACACTCAGCAGTGCGCACACTGTGCTGGATGCTCAGTGCTTCTGTGCCTGTGTGTGCATATGTGTATGTGTGTGCATATTGTGTGCATGTGCTTGCATGCATGAGTGTGTGTAAACATCTTGAGGGCAGAGAATGTGGCTCAGTGCCCCCATCTCTGGCACAGACCTCAGGTGTGTGCATGTGTGTGTGCATGTGTGTATGTCTTATGTTCCTAATATTCTGTAAACATCTGTAGGGCAGGGAATTTGGTACGCTGTTATTCCACATGCCTCACCATTCACAGCATGGGGCACAGGGAGGCACAGCACTGAATCGTCCTCTGGCTACAGACGGGCTGGGCCTTGTCTGCCAGCTACAGGGCCCTGCACATTGTCTCACCCCCCACATTAGCTTTCATGAAAACAGAAGTCAAACTGTCCAGGGCCATGGGGCATTGGTGCTGCCAGCTGTCCCCTTCTCTTGGGAGGACAACACAAGGTTCCCACACAGACTGACCAGGCAGAAAAGGAAGGCCTCTATGAATGAAGTCCTGCCACTGTTTGTTTGTTTTTTCAATTCTGAAGATGGTGACTACCTCACAGGACCCAAGCCATCCTCCAAACATCTTCTCTGCCAAGGATTATATGAGTTGAAATCAAGAAAGGAAGACGAGCTCTGACTCACAAGGGAAGCCAAGAATCTCTAGCCTCCAGGCTCCAGGCCTGGTGGGTACATCTCTGGCCAAAAACCCTCTACTTGCAGCTGAGGCCACACACACAGGTCCTCCTATGCCAATGCCCACCTCTGGTTCCCAACCACATAGCCTTCCTATCCCCCCCACCCCCCTACCCCCCACCCCAGATCCTGGTACAAAGTCCCACTATCAGCCTCCACACTCCTACCCCTGCAGTGGACTAGCACTCTTGCATCTCTCTTTCAAGGCTTGTGGAGAGGGCTGTGCAGATAAGCTGACAGCTAGATGTTGATACATTCCTCAGACAAACAGGCACATTCACTTTCTAGGCAGGGACTGTCACTGAGGAACACATGTAAGGTAAAGTCTCTGTTTCCCTTTTGTCTGAGCCAGGAGCCAGCAAAGAAAGTTCGGGTGGAAAATGCCCAAGAAAAATACAAGCCTCTACTTCCCAGAGGGCAATAGAGAGAGAGATCAGCATCTTCAGATGAGATGGGGTGCTGGTGTGGTTCATTCTGCTCCTTCTTCAGGGAGCCAAGCCGAAAGCCCCAGCTCTGGCACAGACCTCAGCAATGACGTCCTACATTCACAGCCAGGACCCTGCCCCAGAGCACAGGCTGGAGCCCTCCAGCACACCTGCAGGCTGCCCCTTCCCTCCAGCTGTGGGAAACCTCGCCTCTGGATGCACTCCCTGTACCAGGGCCTGGTCAGGTCAGGCCTGCTCTGCAGGAGGATGGAAGTGACAGAGACCCAGCACCAGGCCACATACGTGGGGTACATCTTTCCCCTTCTCCCTTCTCCGGGGAGTTTGCTGCAATTCTGGACTTCTGGACACTTTGCCCAATAGCCTGACATCCTGGAGGTGGAGGGGAGCCCGATGTGGGAGTATCTGGTGGAGGCACCCAGAAAAGATAGCCCAAACCTGAGGGGAGACTGGCAGGCAACAATAATAAACAAAGCCTTGTGCCTAAAACAGACAAACGCTATACTTCATTTTTCAAATTTTTAATATTCACCCGAGGACATTTTCATTGATTTTTAGAGAGATGGGAAGAAAGAGAGAGAGAGGAAAAAAATCAATGTGAAAGAGAAACATCAATCCTTTCCTCCTGCAGCACCCAGATAGGGGCCAGGAATCTAACCGGCAACCTAGGAATGTGCGCTGACCTGTAATCAAACTAGTGGCCAACTGAGCCACACCAGCCAGGGCCAAAAAAGCTACCTCGGTGCAACTGCAAGTCTGCTGGAACACCAGGAACTCCTTGGCATTGATGAATGGGAGCATTTTGTGCTTCACAGTACCAATAACAAGTTTTACATATTTTCTTCCAAAATTCCTAGAGAAACTTTATCTCCTCCTGGCTGGGGGCTTCTGAGGCCTTAGCCTGGTCTCTCCAGGTGGCCCTGAGACTTAGCCATTCAAAACAACAGGAAACCTTGACCCCTTCCATCTAACTGCCCCTACTCCCAATTATCAATAGGCCAGGAGGCCAAGGCAAAGACAAAAGAAGTAGAGGAAGCTTCAGTGCAATGGTCTGCTTATCCTCTTCATCCCCCCAAAACTTCAAATCAATCTAAGCACCACTTCCACGTGGTAGATCCATCCTCAAAGCCCCAGAGAGAGTTCGTGTCTACTCCCAATTCTGTCTGCCCCTTGTCCACTGTGTCCCCTTCTAGCTTGGGATGCCCACATCCATAATCTAAACCAGGCCACTACTTAGGCTCTGCTCTCCCAACCCTTCTCCTTCTAAATTTACTTCTTAAAAAAATAAAATTTACTTTAGCTATTATAAAAGCAACACCCGTTCAGCCTAAAAATTCTGAAAAATAGAGTAGACATAGAAAATAAAATCACAATGTCTCAACCTCATTCCCCATCTAATAACTATGATATTTTTAATGCATTTCCTTCTAGTCTATTTGCTGTGCATTTTTCCTTTTTCCCCCTTGTTCCCCAGCTATGTCACTTCCTATCAGTATATAGTTGTGTGACCTTGGACAAGTTATTTACTTAATCTCCCACAGCCCAGCTTCCTGGCTAGCATGACGGCAGAGGGCAGCTGACTGCGGCAGCTCTGCTCATTCCCATCACACCTGCTTTCCAATACACTCTTTCATTGAGATCAATGCCCAGATCAGTCAATTGGGAAATGAGATACAACTTACAAAAATTCACATGACACACAATTTTTCTGAAATGCAACTGTCATATCCCAGGAGGTAAGTCATTCCTAGAGTGACATGGTCTAACCCCATCGCTTCCTGCGGATGGCAGCAGCATGGGCACACAGGGAGCAGTGATGTGCAGGGTTGAGAGGGCTGAGAATAATCACAGGGCTAACACTTACTGTGCATCTACTACATTCTAGGCACTCTGCTAGGCACTTAGCAAATTTCTTCTATTCTCAATGAACTTGTTCTATAGGTAAGGAAAGCTAGTTTAAAAGGTTTGCCCAAGACCTCAGATCTAGAAGGCCTAGGGTCCAGATCTTTCTCAGTTCTTTCCTCAGCAGTGACTGGATTCTGTGCATCATTTCTGGTGGCCCCATTCAGTACTCAAGCAGAATTTATTGTTTCGAGCAGATTTCCTGGCTATTTTTCTTAAACTTCCTCCTCTGCAGGGGCTTTTCTGCAGGGGCTATGATTAAAGAGGTGGTCCCATCCTGACCTTCCCTGCTCACAGCAATCATGGCAGAATAAGACAGGAAGACCTGTGGAAACACGTGACCTTTGGGCCAATGTGCCAAGGTGAAAGGGTATGGCTTGACTCAGGAGATCTGAATGAGAAGCTTGAGCTCACTCTGCCTTTGGAATGAATTCTAATTATTCCTGGATCATTATCAGCCATTACCTCACATCCATCACCCTAAACAGATACACCCATATCAATATTATAAATGAGAAAAGTAAGATTCAGAGAAATCAGGTAACCTACTCAGGCCATTCAGTCTGGGTTAAAGCTGAACTGGCTGAACCAGGCCCTTGCAACTCCCAAACCTATGCTTTTCCTCTCCCCCAAGCTGCCTTCCTTCCTAGTGCCCAAAAATGTATGGAGGTAGCACAAGGTTTTGGGGGAGGATGCTTAGAATATCCACCAAAATCTTTCCCAGAATCTCCAGAAAGACGATTTTATTCAGGGACCCTGATGGCAACTGCTTGCAGTTATTGGGCCATCTGCCTTAGAATCCCAATTCTAATTTGATCTCCACAGGCAGGAATTCCTCAGGGAACATGTAGTTCAAACTTAAGGGAGGTTCAGAAAAACAGAAGTCAGTTTATGATAGATTATTTACAAAGCTGGCCCCAGCAAGTCCTTCCACCCACGTGGGCATGCTCCTTCACAACTGACTTTGCCTCTCATTCCATCAAGAGGTGGAGTCTATCTTCCTAACCGCTGAATCTGGGCTAGGCTGAGATGTGCTTTAAGCAAAAGAACACAGAGGAAGAAACACTATGTGACTTCTAGGCCTCAACTTCAAGAACACTTGCAGCTTCTACTCTCACCCTCTTGGAACACTTCTACCGTCAGGTAAAGACGTTCAGTCTGGTCTTTTTTGGTGAATGAGTTGCCACAAGATAAAGAGGAGAGGCACCCAGTTGACAGCCAGCACCAACTGCCAAACACGCAAGTGAAGCCACCTTAGACAGCAGTCAAGCATCAATGGACTACAGCTATGTGAGTAACCCCAGGGGAGACCAGTACTCAGGGGAGACCAGCAGAAGTACCACCCAGCTGATCCCATCCCGGATGGTAGACACATAGAATTGTGAGCAAATACAGTTGTTTTAAGACACTAAGGTTTGAGTATTTTGTTACACAGCAATGGATAACTGATATACTTTCCTTTGCCTCTGGGAACACTTCCCTTACCTACTCCACCCAGCAATAACCTACCCATCTATCCAGTGAGGAATCCCTTTTGGTTCTAAGCAACCCCTGTGTAGGACTTCTCTCAAAGTTTCTTCCTGATCATCACTTTCACTCTGTGTGTATTTATGCACTGTGTCCTACAAGCCCAGAACAGCACTTGCAGGCAAAGGGTATTCACAAATAAGAAAACTGAGGACTCTTCCTTTAGTGAACTCATGGTATATAGATGTCAACTAGAGGCCCAGTGCATTAAATTCATGCATTCAGAGGGGGGGAGGAAGTCCCTCAGCCCAGCCTGGGCCCTCTTGCAGTCTGGGAGCCCACGGCGGATGTCCGACTGATGGCTTAGGCCTGGGGGGAGTGGGCCTAAGCCATTAGTCTGACAACCTTAGCACTGCTGCAGAGGCAGGAGAGGCTCCCACCATCGCCACTGCACTCGCCAGCTGTGAACCGGCTGTGCTATCCCTGTGAGAGTGCACTGACCATCAGGGGGCAGCTCCTGCGTTGAGCATCTGCCCCTTGGTGGTCAGTGCTTATAGCAACTGATCGGTCCACCATTTGGTCAATTTGCATATTAGCCTTTTTTTTATATAGGATAAGCCAAGCCCCCAAACAGTAGCAACACAAGGTGGAATGTGAGGTTCGCCTGGTGGGCAGAAGGTGAATAAATTGCCAACGTAGAGTAAAGTAGCCTGGGGCCCAATTCCCCAAATAAACACGGAGGATCACAAATCCATCTCGTATAAGAGCAGGGGTAGCATAAAGAATGAGGGAACTGGGGAAGATTGTAAAGTATAATTCAGATAAGGCAGATCATGTGACTCATGGCCTGAGAGACTCTCCAGCCTCCAAGAAACCCCAAGACTGGAGCCAGAGAGCACATACAGTTCCGGCTGAATAAAAAAGAACCAAGCCCATGCGTTTCACAAGGGCTTATAAAAATGGGAGAGATTTAAAGACTGTTTTATTGACGTACAACTTCTCTGTGTGTACTCATCTCTCATATATCAAGCTGTTGGTCGGTCAACAACTCCCCGTTGCCTTATAAAAGAATTCCAAACTCCTTAACCTGTCATTCCAAGGCCCTCTATGACCTGGGGCTAAAGTCGGACCTGGAATTCCAACCCCAGCGCTGCCACTTATTCACCCTGAGCAGGAACTTCATTGCTCGGTCTGTTTCTTCGTCTGTAAAACTGGGATTTTTACACGCATAGATCGCGGGGATGTTACAGGAAGTAAAATGACATCAATTACTCAGTATTATTCCTGGTGTCCAATAAATGTCGACTAAATGTGAAGTTTCTCCCAATAGTTCAACACTCTCCATCACATTTGGAAAAGAGAGATCCCTTCAGAGGACAGTTTGTGAGATGCTAGGGAGGAAGGAAAGATTCCTTCATAAAGGAATATCCTGAAGACTGATGTATTTGGTCAGGGACCAGAGTGATGAGTTAAACCTCTATATCATGTGCTTGTTTTTGTCTTTACTGCACATCCCAAGTACAGCCACACAGCAATGAGGCAGCTAACCAAGGCTGTGCCAAGGTGTCTGCTGAGAAAGGAACTTGGAAACATGCTTGACTGAGTTTTAAACAAGCCAACCCTCCTCTAAGCCTCACACTTCACACCCATCGATGGTCATTCACTTCTTATTAGGCCCCATATTAGGACTATTCTCACCTCCCTCTCTACTTTCTCAAATGAGAAAAATTCTTTTATCCTAATTTCTCCTAAGTTCCACTCCAGTAAGGCAGCACCCCCACATCCAGGCCAACTGAAGAGTCCCAGAAAGAACCAACCCCCTCCTCTTCCATAACTGTTGCCCTACTGACAGCAAAGTCAGCCCACTGCTAATCGTAACTCCTTCCATGTATCTCTCACACACATATACACTCATATCCTATAGTCAAGTGGGAAACCAAACTAACAGAACTAAATAGCCATTAGAGACCAATCAATACCATGGATTAGAACAGCATTTCACTGAAGGTGAGGTGCTAGGAAGCCATAGAGATCCTCCTCCCCTCCCCTAAAAGTACACACACTGCCTCCCAACCCACACACACATACCAATCTCTGGTATTCCACTCCATGCGTCGTTGTAGATAGTCCATAAGTATCAACCCCTGTCCAACTAGAGCCCAAAGCTGGGGAGAAGCTACAGCTGCTAAAATGTCATCCATGGGCTCAGGATTGAAGAAAACTAGGCTCTGTCATACCTGTGAGCCCTTATCCTGTAGGGAGGTTGCCTCCTGACCCAGTAAGCCAAATGCATCCCTATCCCCACCATACCATTCAAACAGCCCGAGAGCCCACATGCAGAGTGGGTGGTTCCCAATGTTCAAGCATGAACTCCCTATAGTTGCTCCCATCCAAGTCACAGCACTGACCTCTCATAAAAGCAGTGGAAATAACTTAAGTGACTGAGGGTTTCAATCTTTTTGTTTGGTCCTTTACACACATGTTCATTATTCATTCCTATGTGTTATTATTTCCACTTTATATATGAATAAACTGAGGCTAACAGAACCCAAGATAATACAGTCAATAAAGAGGATTTGAATTGAGGTCCATTTAGCTCAAAGTCCATGACTTTCTACTCAAGAGTCAACATTTAGAGTTGTACTGTTATTATATGTTCTAACTATACCTGTCTGTGTTTGGGTATTTGTCTTCCCAAGGACAGAGTTTGTGGCTTAACTGGTGTTCTTCAGCTCCCAGCACAGTTTCATGTTTGGATGTAGTATTGATGGAGGTAACAGACCAGGTTGCCTTCCAAATCATTGCCAGGGTTCTCTTGCATCAGAGTCCCACTGAGACCTAACCCAAACCAAACCGGTACCACAGTCATCATAAATGGCGCCTTTTTTACAATAGTTAACGTACCATATGTCACAACAGTAGTTAAGACCGTGATGAAGACGAGAGGAAGTAGAAGGGAAGCCAGACCAGAAGACATGCAGAGAGGTTAGACAAAGAGTCACTTTTTCTATGATCTCACTCTTCACCTGGGAAAAAAGATTACATCACTAAACCTCTCCCTAGGTGAGCTGTCCCCGGTTTTCAAACCTGGCTAAGTCCCTGATCCAGGTGAACCTCATGATTCTCACCACTACTTTAGGGGCTCCCTGAAAGCCAAGGCAAACAAAATTCTCCCTAGCAGAAGCCAGTTCTCCAAGCCCTTCCCTGAATTCTCCCACGTTCTAATCCAGGTTCCCAGAGCTTGGACAAGGTAGAGAAATCAGTTCCCAGTGGCAACTAAATCCCACTGCTTCAAACCCAACTTCACTTTGGTTGGCTTAGAGTCAAGAAGGAGCCAGGACCAAGTGGCCTTTGTAGCTAGCGTATTCATTCACAGCAATCGTCATGCCTTATACTCCTGTAACTCTTCAGCTTCTCTAAGGGCTTTCCAGTAGTATCTCACCATCTTTTAGTCTCGCTGAAATTCTTGCAGTGAATGACAACGTCCTTAGACAGACAGGAACTCCTTGGAGTTGTTTTGTCCCTCTCCACCAGCCTCAGCACCTTTGGAAACCAAAATGCTTTCAGCAGAAGAGGAGAAATGTGATCTTCCCAGCACAAAGCCACAGAATCACTTAGCCTACGAGATGGATGGGCCTTAGCAGCAATATAACCAGATATCTCTCATCCTTAGCAGGGGTGCCCTTTACACTAGCACTGTCCAATAGAATTTTCTGTGGTGACAGAAATGCACATATCTGCTCTTTCCAATACATCTCTATTTATTTAAGAAGAATGCAAATGTGTAATGTATGTCAGCCTAATTTTTGTTAGTGTTATTTAGAGATCTCTGATCACACTGTTTGCTAAGGAGAAACATCTGTGACACATAACCATTAATTCATGAGATATTTATTGTGAACACCTTCTTTCCGTTCACAATGCTAGGCAGAGCATTATCTCATAGGGGAGACAACATTCACCCCTTCAATATGTACTGAGTCCCTACAGGGAAAGTGCCTATCTTTACAGAAGTTACATGGCATTAACAGGAAGCTTTCAATAATTGTGTGTGCAAAATAAAAATATCATTTCAGAGAGTGCAAGCCTAAAAGAATATACAAGCAGTACGATAGAGGATGACAGGTGTGGTGAGGGATGTACCTCTTTGGATAGGCTACTTTAAAGAAATGACATTTGGACTAAATGAGAGGTCTGAATGTTGGGAAGGAAGAAATGAGAGGATGAGAGAAGATACTTCAGGTGGAGGGAACAACATGTGCAAAGGCCCTGAGATGGGAACAAGGTTGGCATGTTGTAGGAACAGAAGGCTGGTGAGGCTGGAGTGAAGTGAAAAAGTAAGAAGTGGTAGGAGAAGAGGTCTCAGAAAAGGGCAGGCTCAGATATGTACAACTTTAGGGCTAAGGTAGGAAGTGTGCAGGGTATTCCTGGTACAATGAGAAAGCACAAGGAGTTTTAAGCATGAGAGATATGATCAGATTTATGAATATAAACACATACAATTATGGATAGGATATTTACAACACAGGAAGATGACCACAAAGCAGGATTACAAAGTATTATAAGAAACCTGCACTGTAGGAAGGGGCCAAAAGACTAGGCCTCTTGGGGCAATGGCATTCAGCCATAACCGCAGATGCAAAGGTGTGAATATGTGAAAGGACACACATGAAACATGATGGCACATTGGAAGGGACCACAGGTGGTTAGCGTGGAGAACAGTAAGGTTCCAACCATGCGAGGGAGGGCCTTCCTTATATACCAGCCTCAGGAACTGAATTTATTTTGCAGACTACTGGTTCTCAACTTGGCTCTTAAAAATACTGGAACTCAGACCAATGCCAGACAAATTAGGTTAGAACTTCTGAGGTGGCAGGGCAGGTAGCAGTAGCAGTATATTTAAAATGCGTAACCAGGGTTCAGAACCTCCACTGTAGATGATGACTGAGGAGCACCAAAGGATCTGAGGCAAGAAGTAACAATTATTTATTTTCCAAAACAAATTGGTTTTTCTAAAGATATTTTAGAATACAGTATTTTGAAAGTATAATATATTCAGGCAATGATAACAAATGAATTACCTACATTTGCACTTAAAAGTTCTGAACACTGTTGCAAATAAAGTCACAAGTCTCCATTCCTCCTGACCTCTGGCTCTTAGGACAGTTTATAAGAAATCTGGAAACTTCAAAGAGAAGAAACCATCAGCAATATAGAATTGATGGGTTTTAGAGCCAACAGGTACTCCAGAGAGCTCCCCTTATTTTGCAAGTATTTTTAAAGAGAGGCCCAGAGAGATGCCATGGCAAGGCCAAGGTTACCGGGGTTAGCAGCAAAGACAGACTGGAACCCACAAGCTCTTCCTGCCGCACTGTGCATTACTCAAATAAGAATCCTAATTTCTGGACTTGGCACTTTTCACAATATTAAGTAGATTGCAAAAGAGCAATGAACGTTAGAAGAGAAATGTAAAACAGAAAAAGGATCAAAAATAAGAGTCCAAACTAAGCAAAGACAGTTTTTGGCAAATATAAGTTTATTTTTTCAGGTTTTCCCCTTACTAATGACCTCCAATGTGACTGTTTCTTCTGATGCTTTATTCTGATATTTCCATAGGCATCTGTAAACTGAGACTTTGTTCAAATTCAGACAAGTTTTCTACAGGGTAGCAATTCTTGTTCAAGGCACATATTTCAAGATGTAGACCCACATCCCTCTCTGGCCTCCCGAAGGTAGAAGAGTTTGAAGCAAGAGGCACAGAAGACCGGTCTTCTCCCCATGCTGCAGGCCCGTGTGCAAGACAGGACCCCTAGCTCTATGGCTAGACTCAAGCACCTGAGATCCTTTGAGTCTATATTTGGAAATACCATTCCAACACCGAAGGCTGAAATATGCTGCATAGTCTACAGGTGTGCCAGGCAGCTGTAGCATTTGTACTACCACCTGGGAGCTTGAGAGCCAAGATTCAGTCAGCGGCACTAGCCAACCATGTGTTTCTTCTGCATTTCCTGGTGAAGTGTTCCACTGTACTTTCCTCTGGATCAATGGGGCAGAGAGCACTGAGATTTTAAATGCCAGCTGAGTTTATCTGAAACAGGAGTAAGGGATGTCTCAGCCAGGATCACTGTCCAATCTGGATGCAGCAACAGATATAGAAACTGTACACTTAAGTTCTACAGTGAATCCAGAAGACAGTGCTTCCTGCTGCTCAGAACAACCACAGAAGAGACTGGACTCAAGCCGGACTGTGTCAGGTAGGAAAGCTATGACCATCCCCAGCAGGGGCAGATGTTGCAACTAAGTCTTCAGAAATAGGAGCTTGGTCAAGACTTGGGCACGCAGAGATGGAAACCAATCCTGAGGCATTCAAAAACCAGTCAGGTGGCCCAGGAAAAAGACCATGTATGGGGAAGCCTAGGAGGAGGAGCCCAGAGTTTGGAAGCTGGCTGAGAGCCAGTCTGTAGGTAAAAAATGAGGCCCATGGTCAAGGGCAACCTAGCCCACAGGTGATCATTTCCGACTTAAAGGGGCCAAGCTCATCAAAACAGTCACTGGTATGTCTTCTACAGCCAAATCCTCTGAAATTGTCTTGGGATCTTCTCAAATAGATCCAGAACTCTACCAATGTCTGGAATAGAGATAAGGGCTCCCGGAACTGAGTTACCTGTCTAAGCTGTGAAATTACACTTTACACTCCTTTGAGATCCTCAATAATTACTCTCTTGAATAAGTTCTTTCTTTTGTTTTAAACTCCCACAAGGACATCATTACTATAGCTTTATCTAGTTTTTCTCAAGCCTTTCAGTGTCTTTTATAGACTTACCTAATTTTTTCAATCCCTTCGTAAAGGCCCTAACACAGGTCCATGTCCTTTCGTAGTATTTACACATTTTTTCTATCTTTATATAATTTCTTTTTACTTCCTTTGCTGCTCTAATTCTAGAACCTATTATGTGTTTTAGATCCTATTTTGCTTATATATTTCCTGGAGTGCATCCAACTTATAAAAATCTATTAAAAATATTTTTATGACATCAACAAATTTAGGCTACAGGATGTATTCCCTCCTGTAGCATTAGATGAGGGTATTATTCTCCAAGTTGCTTTCACATCACTTGCAAGGTAACTTGTCAAAACAAATACTTTACCACATCTTTTTTCTGTAAGACATTCTATATGCTATACATGGTGGTTCTATTTTCAATGCTCTAGAAATACAAAAGGTGGCTTCAGAGTCATTGTCAGGGAGCCCATGGTTTCTTCTCTCTGTGTTAGTGATCAACCAGCCATCAGCAAGTCCGGCAAAAGATCCTTGCTCTTCCTGGATGTTTCCATTGCCCAGGCACATCCTCACCCTAAAGAGGTTTTCCACGTGTCTCCTGGACTCAGCTGATGGAACCTGACCAACATCCACTTTCAGGCACTCATCCCAGCATGCCAGGAGAATGGTGCTCTTTTTTTAATCCTTCTCATCTTCAAGTGGCGTCTTCTCTATGGTGTGTTTTGAATATATCTAAGAGGACTATGGTCAGTTTGCATTCGTTGCTGGTGTGGTCCCATGAGGATGCTATAGTTTCAGACCCAGGAGCAGCAGGAATTAGGGAACTGGAGTGCTATAAAGAGGTGCTGGTGCTCTCTCCATGATGCACCTTCTCTCATCATGAAGAATTATTTGATGCAGCACACGCGTCCATGCATGCATGAGCGCTCAGCCATCCTCATCTCCATTAGACAGGCCTGTTTCCTCCAATGGCATTTGGAAGTCATGCTTCTTCTCCTTTGGAATAACCTGCAGTGGGAAGGGCTTTATGTGCAGAAAGGAGGTTCCATTTTTCTAAGGAGAAAAAGGACATAAGTACAGTTAGTTCCCATCTAGTTTTTAGAGTTTCTCCTCCATGGCATGTAACTCTGATAACAGCCCCTCCACTTTTTCACTAAGTGGTGTCCCAGCTCTGAAGGCCCCACCTCAGGAGTAAGACTGAGTGTTTGACTTTGCCTCTGAGCATGGATTCACAATAATTCAAACATAATTTACATCCATTACGGAACTATGCCACTGGAGCTAAACAAAGCTATAGCATTCAGATTTTAGATAAAAGTAAACTCTTACCTTTCAGCAAGGAGACATCTCTTTTTCCTTTAGTGAATCTCAAGGGAAGGGCCATGAGGAGCTGAGTCCCAACTTCCTTCCAACTCCCAGGCCTTCACACTGCTCTTACTCCTGCCTCTCCTCACCATGCGAGGCAGTGAGCTCCGTGTTTTACAAACTCCACAGGTTCCAGTGAGCATCCACTCCACCCAGACTTTAAGGCCTAGTTAGGAGGACTGGAACTTATCCTCCAACCTGTGGGGCAAAATTCAACAAGAAGAAGCCCACAGGAACACACTGATTTTCCCATCCCAGCCCGCTCTCAGTGACCGGCCGCCTGCCCTGAAGACACAAGCGCAGGCAGCCAGTACATCTGAGAGAGGGGTCTGGCTCTGTGCACGACTCCAAACCACCCAGCACCACGGGCCTTCAGGAAGTAGGGTTCTACATTATTTTCAGATATGACTTAGAGCAGGCACAATACAGCTTCCAATCAACCTTAAACAGCTTTCATTTTATGCTTAAATGAAACAATTTCTTGATCCAAAAGATGTCCATCTTTCAACCCCTTTCGGTCATTTTCTGGGCATCCAGCCTCTGGGGACTCCTCAGAAATGAAAAGGTTATCTGGCAGCACTGATGCCTGTGATTCTGACCTTCAGAAACAGTTCATAGCTGGAGAAAGGGAAGAATGGGTGAAGTTGTAAGACTGGGGAAGCTGTCAGGCTTTGATGTGGATGCCCACAGGCTTGGACAATGAAATGCTCTGGGAGGTGTGCAAACAGCGCTCACTTCTAGGAGCCAAGTCTAGGCCACAGGATATCATCAATGTGTCTGGTAAAGTGCATGAGGCCACTTGAGACTCCACACGTGTTTCTGTGCTATAGATGCAAATCTGTTTCTACCCTGACCTGGGATCAAGTGTAAATTGGGAGCCAAAGGGAAGGAAGAAAGAAGAAAGAGCAGTGCTGAGGAGGGAGCATCCCCCTGGGGGCAGAGGAAGAGCTGGCAAGGTGGTCTCAGATCATATGTTATCAAGTACAACTTACAGTTTATTGGAATTCCAATTATTACGATCTATTTCCCTCCAAAGGAATTTCTAGAGCCATCCAAAAGTACTAACAATAATATATGGTATTTGTTGAGTCCTAGTAAATTGGTCTAATTCCTCACAATGATTGTAAATATGAGCATTCACCACAAGTGCAATAATCACCTTGTAACACCCAAGGGTCAAATTTACTTGAAGTCCAGCTTTGTCCAGCATCTGCTACTTTGTTTGTTGTTGGGAAGTGCTAATGATTGTAAAATACACACAACATAAAATTTAGCATTTTAACCTGTTTTAAGTGAACACTTCGGAGCCATTAGGTACATTCACATAGTTGTGCATCCTTCCATCCTCAGAACTTTTTCATCTTCCCAAACGGAAACCTGCATCACTTTTCCCACAGTCTGTGAGCCACCCCAAAGAATGAAGACTCCACCTACCTCCTGGGAAAGACTCTAAAATATAATAGTAAACAGCATTCTAAGATTCACAAAATATTCTTCCTCAGTATTCCCATAAACCTCAGATGCCTATGTAAAAGAGAGACCTGTTCTGGCCAGTGTGGGTCAGTAGTTAGAGCATCAACCCACGCACCAAAGGGTGGAGGGATCGATCCCCATTCAAGGGCCTGTACCTGGGTTGGGGTTCACACTACAACCCCAGTTGGGACACATGCAGGAGGCAACTAGTCAATGTGTCTCACATCAATCAATCACTATCTCTCCCTCTCTCTCCTCCCTCCCTTCCAACTCTCTCTGAAAAGCAATGAAAAAATATCCTCATGTGAGGATTACCCAAAAAAAACAAAAAAACAGAAGATCAAAGCTCAGGAACAGGACAGACTTGCTCAAACAGAACTGTGACCATGGGTGTGATGGGGGAAGGCCTGCAGTATGCACCCCTTTGCACTTCACCACCTCAGCACTGAGGAGGAATAACACCCTCCAAGGGCAGAACTATCTCTTGTCCACCCTCTGCTTTGTGGTATTCTCACTGCTTTGGAGATAAACAGTCAGAACTGCCCAGAGGCCCAGAAAAAGAAGGCACTTCTTACACAGCAGTCACTGCAAAAGCCAGTGGGGGTAGTTCAGCACCATCTCCCCTCTTCTTCTTCACTTGTATCAAAGCAAACTAATGCCCCATGTTCGCCACAACACATTCCCCATCCCTCTCTACCTGCCCTCTTCCCAAGCATACCATCCTCTATTTCTGATGACCACTTTAGCCATATTTCTTCTGCATAAAAAATGGGAACAACCTGGAGATCCTGCCTGGTATGATTACTCTTTCTTGAGCCTTGTAGGATGACTCTACTCACAATTTCCCATCATGCCCCACATGCTTCATGGGGTAGCCACCTCCAGATGACCAGGAGCTTACGAGAGTCAATTTGCCCTTGGGTAGTTCTTTGTAAAACTGCATCACAAATGATAAGTGCAAACTTCTTATCACAATTAGAACCACAGTGGGGTTGCAGCACTGAAAACATAGAGAGATATAGTCATCCACGTATTAGATCCCCTACATTTCTGATGTATATATATGCCCCAAATACACTGTATTCATTCATCCACAACAAGTGGATGGCTTAAAACAATAGAAATTTACTCTCTCACAGTTCAGGCTAGAAGTCCCAAATCAGGCGTCAGCACCTACGGCTCTAAGGAAGAGCGCTTCCTCGCCTCATCCCAGCTTCTGGTGGCTTCTGGGAAGACTTGGCATTCCTGGGCTCCTCATGACATCTCTAAGTGTTCTCTGCTCTTCTCATAAGGATACCACTCATTGGATTTAGAGCCCATCCTAATTCACTGTGAATGTATAATTCACCTCACCTTGACTAATTATATCCACAAAGACACTATTTCCAAATAAGGTCACAGTCTGAGGTTTCAGATAGACATGAACTTTCAGAGGATTCTTAACCCATACACTCACCTCACATCTCCAAGGTGTGTTATATCCAATGTCTTGTTTTCCTTGTTTATTTGTTTTGTTTTTGCCTCTAGCATCTGTTCCATTTCAATCCTGTTCTTGAACACTGCCTTGTTGGAAATCTTTCTGAAGCATCTGCCTTCACCCCACCTCCCCACCCCCGTCCCATTAAACATCTCCAGACTATACTATAAAATGGGTGCATGAACACCAGGCCAAGAAAGACATAATACTAAGTTGTCCAGAGAGGGCTCATTATTTCAAGTGCCCATCACTGCCCATTCACCCAAGAAGCAGTGTGTGCATCTCACATTTTGCCTTGCACTGGAGGCCACAGGAATTCCCGTCTCTAGGGGCTTGGCAAACATTAGACAAATGGGCTACTGCATAGCTAGATAAGAAGAGAAGGCAGAGCCAGGTACTGAAAGAGGGTATGGATTTGAGTAGGTTGCAGAGCAGAACATAGGAACAACCTGGGAAGAGGCATGGGCGTTCAGATAAGCCTGAAATCCTCAAGGGACTATGAGCAGACTTCATCTGACCAGACAGTGGGCTCTGCTGTAGAGGGTATGATCAGTGATGGTTGTAAAAGCAACTGTTTATGGATGTGAACCTGATCCTGCAGGGCCTTGAGTCCAGGCCAAAAGGATCCATTAAGGGTTTCTAAGCAATTGTGAAGTTTGACTAAGTGGTGTTCAGGGAAGCCAGATCTAGTTGGGTGTGCGTGATGGCCTGGGAGGAGCAGGGAATTGGCAAGGAAGCCCTGGCTAGCAGCCCAGTTAAAAAGACAGGCTCCATGGCCAGAGCTTTATTCCTCCACTATCAGTGAATCCCCACCCATTGCCATAACCTTCCTCCAGACACTACAATCAATACAGCCATCCCGACACAGTGGGGCCTCCAGCCCTCCCTTCCCATTAGCGTGATGAGTTGCAGAGGCCATGTCAGGGAGAGCTTTCAGTGAATTCCAGGAATGGAGATCCCCTTCAGACAAAAATCCCCAAAGAGGAACTTGGGAGTGCTTTGCAAATCAACACATGAATGCTTCTTATGGGCAAGGGCCTGTCCAAAGAGGACAGAACCACCATCTTAGCTCAGATCCAGCTTCATCCCAATGCCATGGTCCCCTAGGAGTGGTGCTGGCATCCAGGAGGCAGCAAAGAGGCCCCAGCTCAGGCACTGCTTTGCACTGGAGGCCACCAGACAGGTGATTAGCATCTCCCCATTACTGGAGCTTCTTGGGAAGGGAAGGTGCTCTCTCCAATAAGGTTCTGTCAGGGTCCTGGGTCCTTTCTCCATCTTCCTCATTCACCCACAAACTCCTCTGCTTGGGAACTTAAGGAGCAGAGGGAGGGGTGGGAAAATACTCTGGGGACAGGAGCAAGTGGTGGGAAAAATAATTTCTGAAATCCACAAGGCACATCTTTGAGCCTCTTTCCTTGCATTAGGCCTTCCTAAACAAACATGAGCAGAAGAAGGGGCACTCCAAGGAGCAGGAGGACGGCTGGCTCCTTTGCTTTCTCTTGTCCTTAAGATTTGTACACCATCACAGAAGCTCCAACTAGCTCCACAACCATAGCCGCCCTTGCCTAGCTGTGGACCAACCCAGAGCAACAGGGCACAGGAAAGAGCCTGAGGCAGGGGCACCCTCAGGGTTAAGGGGCCTGCACGGAATTAACTGAATGCAGCTAGTAAGAAAAAGGGGAGAAAGGGCACACTCTTCACTTCCTCCTCTATTGGACTGAAAGTCCAAGCTTCACTAGAAATAGGTGGCACACAGGACACAAGGAAAATGATCCTCCTTTAGATGTTTTCCCATTTTTATTCTTTTTATTGATTTGAGGGGGGGGGGGAAATCCCACTTATTTATGCATCCATTGGTGGACTCTTATATGTGCCCTGATCTAGGATCAAACCTGCAACCTTGGCATAACTGGGTGATGCTCTCATCAACTGAGCTACCCAGCCAGGGCCTATTTTCCCATTTTTAGCAGTCAATCTAATTTGAAAGACATAACAACTTCCACCTCCTTTATTTCTGAAGGGAGATGTGAACGGCCGATCTGTTTTAACTAAAATTAAACTCCCTCTGTGTTTAACTACTTGGTGGGATTCGTATATTGAATCTGACTCACACTTTTGATGTGGAAAGGTTTTATTAACATAACTACTTCTCCCAGCTCACCCCCATTGAGATTCATGGCACTTGCCCAAGGTACATTTGGGCTATTCTGTGTTACCTTAAATGCTGGCATGGATTAATGTTGCATGACAAGCACATTCACGGATTCTAAGAGAAGTTCCTGGCTGTCTTGGGGTAATAATTATGAAACAAAATTGACAGTGAAAAGCAGCCTTGTGTAGACATGCAAAGACCCCCCATCTTGGGGAATCTGGACACCCAGGATCTTATCACACCACTGTCTGTGTGATCCAGTCACTTGCCTCTTCAGGGTCTTGGATCTCTCAACTGTAAAATGAGATTGATAGCCTCACACAGTGCGCAATTCTCTTTCAGCTCTGACTTCCTGTGATTGTAGAAGACATTTAAAAATATCTCCAGGGAGAGAAATCTCACAATATTATTCAGCCATGAGAAGATTGGACTAATGATATCTAATATCTCTGAGTTCTGAAAGTCTGTTATTCTATTATATATACAATGGTTTTGTAATGTGCAAAGATTAATTTTAAAATTTTTAAACAAACAAAACAGAAGAGTCTTTTTTAAATGCCAATTTTAAAAGAACAGATGTTTTTTAAAAAAACTTTAAAAAAAACCTCTAGCCATCCTGTGTACACACAGAAAAAAATGGGTGGATGAGATCAAAGCTATACAACATCTGGGGAAGCACAGACTTGAGACCAGGACTCTTTGCTGACTGAAATAAGACATGACAATTATGGGGACATTATATCATAATCCTAACTACATAACTGCTATACACCATTTGCCATTAGGCACAGGGGTACCCTACGATCCCAATATGTGGATGGCATTAAGTGAAAAAGGTTAATTATCTCTTGAAAAGGAAACCACTCTGTCCCCAGTTCAATGACAGACCCTGGGGCAGCAGAACAGCATCTCCAGATACTTAAGAACTTGGGAAGGGCAATCAGAGTTTCAGCAGCTGCCCAGATTGGATGTTACTATGCAAAACCTTCCATCACATAGATTAGCTCATCACAATGGAGGTACAAAGAAGGGTACAATAAAGAGACAGGCAGGTAAGATTTATCACCAAATGCTCAGCCAGGTCTTAGCCATGACAGGGAATAGGGAGGGGCCAGAGTGGAGGCCCCTGGATCAAGCATCAATAAGATTTTTGTCAGGCCTCCAATTTAAGTTGAGACAATCATTGTACAAATCAGAAGTAAACTAAGCCCCTTACGGGCTAGGAATAGATTTTGAATGCTGATATACAACAGGTGCTCAGCTGTATTTGTTGATCAAATGGAAACATAAAGAAGCTATTGCTTCATTGTTTGTTGAACAATGTCTTCCATTCCTAGCAGCTCAGACTTCTAGGTCAGCCCTAAGAGAGGGATACAGGGGTGAGGAGTGACTCTCCAAGCTTAAAGATGCTGGAACCAGGTCTCTGTCCCCTAGAAGGGGGGAATTCCATTTCATTGATCACCTGGGTGTCACTGATGGAAAGGAGCAGGGGATTTACTAGAGAGCCTATGGCCTCCATAGTTGATGTTGGGTGGGGCCCTTAGAAAAGGGTTGCTCATCCATCTGAGGAACCACCCCTTAGCAGCACCATAGCTGCCTCAGGATCTAGAAAGCCTGAAAGATTTCAGGCTGCTGGAAGTAGATGGACACAAACAAAGGGGCCTTCATAGAGTAATTAAAATAAGCAAGCAATTAAAGGCTCTGGGGTCTAATTCTTGAGCACGCAGATCAGGCAGATGTAATGGACCCAAAGAATAGGCACTAGTTGAGTCTGTTTTCAGAGAAAGCAATCCATGATTATGAGGAGAACTGGTATCAGATAAAGTAACAACCATTTTCAGTTGACTCTTGTGATAAATTGTATTTAATTTGAAGCTAGGTATTGCATTCCTTTAAATATCATTTCTTATGGTATACAAGAGGCCCGATGCACAAAATTCATGCAAGAGTAGGCCTTCCTTCCCCCAGCTGCTTACACTAGCTTCCCTCAGACTCCCAGGACCCGGGCTTCCCTCACAGCCCCAGCTTCCTGGCTTCCTCCGGAAGGACGTCTGGAAGGGCGTTGACCTAATTAGCATATTATGCTTTTATTGTTATAGATTGTTATAGATAATTGTTTATGTTATCTTCTACCAGAGAAGACAATTAACCAAGACATACTATGATTTTATCAATGTTATTTTTCATTTGGAGAAGTATATCTAAATACTGTCTTTGAGCCAATGGGTTTTCTATATGGAAACTTTGCTGGACCACTGATCTTGCCCTGGCTTCCCTGCCTCATCCATACTTATGCCAAGAGTCTAGCTAGCCACTTATTCAATACAATCAAACTCTAAGTAGTACTAATTACTTGGTGGCACCTCCAAATTTCAATGCTTAGGAGCAGACCCACACATATATGGTCACTTGATTTATGACAAAGGCGAAAGCACTGTGCTGTGCAGAAAGGATGGTCTTTTCAACAAATGATTCTACATCAATTAGATGACAAAACAGAAAGGATAAAGAAGAACCTTTCCCTTGCCGTACACGAAAAGCACTTCCAACTGGATTCCTTACCTACATGTAAAAAGTAAAACAAGAAAGCTTTCAGAAAAACAAATTAGAGTAGACAATTTTTTCTACTGGACACAAAAAGTACTAATTGTAAAGGAAAAAAATTGATAGTTTGGACTATATTAAAATTAATAACCTCAAAATGCATCAGAAAGAGCATGAAGAGCCAAGCCATAGACTGAAGGATATTCACCATACATCTATCAACAAATGACCTATATCCAGAATATATAAAGAACTCCTACAATTCAAAAAGGTAAAAGCAAATGATTCAATAGCAAAACAACTAAAGATTCACTTTACCAAACAGGATATCCATCCAGATGGCTAATAAACATACGAAAGTGTTCTTGACGCATTAATCAGGAAAATGTAAAAACAAACACACACACACACACACACACACACAAAATGTGGCATTATCACATATCTACCATAGAAGCTAACATGGAAAAGACAAATAATACCAAGTATTGCCAAAGACATGGAGCAACTGGAAATCTCCTACCTGCTGGTGGAAACGTAAACTATTACAACCACTTTGGAAAACCATTTGGCAGCATTTACTAAAGTTAAACATACTCATACTCTATAGCTTAGTAAATTACCTCCTTAGGTATATACACCACAAGACTGGTTACATACACTCATCAATGGATTCATACAAAAGAGTTCATTGTAGCCTTATCACAATAGCTCCAAACTGGAAACAACTCACATTCCTTATAGTAAAAGGGATAAACAAATTGTGATAGAAACTCTTGAACAACATGAGTTTGAACTGCACAAGTCCACTTATATGTGAATTTTTTTAATTAAACACATGGAAAAGATTTTCTTAAGAACATTTTCTTTTCTCTACCTTACTTTATTATACTAGTAAGAATATAGTGTACAATAAATAGAATATACAAAATATGTGTTAATTGTTTATGTTATCAGTAAGGCTGCCAATCAACAGTGGGCTACTAGAAATTAAGCTTTTTGGGGAATCAAAAGTTACATGCAGCCCTAACCGTTTGGCTCGGTGGATAGAGCTTCGACCTGCGGACTGAAGGGTCCCAGGTTTGATTCCAGTCAAGGGCACTACCTTGGTTGCGGGCACATCCCCAGTAGGAGGTGCACAGGAGGCAGCTGATCGATGTTTCTCTCTCATCCATGTTTCTAACTCTCTATCCCTCTCCCTTCCTCTCTGCAAAAAATCAACAAAATATATATTTTTTTAAAGTTACATGCAAATTTTCAACTGCAGGAAAGGTCAGCACTCCTAACCTCATTGTTATTCAAAGGTCAACTGTATATACAATAGAAAATTAAGTAACAACGAAAGTGATATATAACTGCTAACACAACATGGAATAATCTATCACATACAATGTTGAACAAGATACAGATACAAACTCTATGACTTTAAGATTCCATTTATATAAAGTTTCAAAATAGACAATCTAACATTATGGTGCTAGAAGTCACCCCAGAGCTTGCCTGAAGTGGAGAGACTACTTGGAAAGGGACACTGGGGGACAAGAGGTCTGGGGTGTTGGTAATGCTGTTCCTTGATCTGTATGCTGGTTCACTGGGTACAAATTCATTGAGCCGTAAACTTAAGACTTGTATACTTTTCTATATGTATGTGAATTTTCAGTAGAAAGTTTATAATAAGAAAACATAAACACAAAATAAATGTAAGGCGTAAAGCCTATGTGAGGAAAAATAAATCCATGAAAACTGCCTTGCAAATCCAAACCTATTAAATGACAACAACATTTATAGTTTCTACTTGTTCAGATTAGGAAACTTCCTTTTTTCATTTAGATATATGCCCCACTTTCAAAAAGAATGGGAAGCCACTGTCTTATTTATTGAACAAATACACACTAGAGGCTTTTTAGTGTTCATTGGAACCTTTTAGGACATTAAAATTGTTAAATTTCATTTGGTTTACTTTTATTTTCTTTCCCATGTTAATAGATGGGCTTTTAAAAACGATAATTTTTCTTGGCTAACACCCTCTAATGAAGATTAACAACCTAATATCTACATAACCAGCAAGCAAATATGCTGAGCAGAACATAGTCTACCCAATCAGAATCACTGGAAGGCTCTCAGCCAGTGGCTATCGCTCAGGTCTAATAGCCTCATACTCATTGGAAGGGAAGACTGGGAGCAATTATCTCAATAATCCAAGCCAAGAAACACAGCTATGCTAGTCAAGAAAAGAGGGGGCCACAGAGACAAACCTGCTCCAGTGAAACAGCCTGGCTGCCAGAAGGAGCTCATGTTTTCCTACCCTGATGTGTGTGCTGGATTCTGGCCCTTCCAGAGGAAAGCTTTTCCAGGGCATGGGATCATTCTCTTTCATGCATCAGACTTGCATTTGTACAATGCCTATGGTTTACGACGTTTCCTAGATTCTAATATCATCTGAGTCTCATGCTCACCCTAAAAAGAAGAAGAAGAGGTTATTACTATCTCCTTTTAGCTGGTGAGAAAAACTGAGGCTCAGCCAGCTAAGGGACTCAGTAAAGCCACAGGACTGGTAAATTGCACAGCATGGACGAAGCACCCTCAGGCACAGTGCTGTCTCCTGCACAGCGAGGTCTCCCAGCTTCTCTCCAAGCCTGCTATGCAAATGAGAACACAAACCCTAGACCTGAAAAAACTTAGGCTAGGATTATCAGACATTGGACAGCAGGCAAGCTGGAAACTGCGCCCCTAGCCCGAAGGCAGTGTTCACGCCTTCAGGATCATGCATACTAGCACTCAGGGGAGGGGGAGGGCAGTGAGCCAGCTGCGGAGTATACAATGGTCACATGGCTCAGTCTGACTACTACAGAAAGGTCAGCACTGATGGAAACATACTATCTGGGCAGGCTTTCCTGCAGACAGGGAACTGACACCTATGGGTTTGAAACTAAGATACAGTTCTTAAATATATTGATGAACACAGTATGTTTGGATTCTGCTAGAGTTGGCATATCACCAATACTTCACAGTATAAAGAACACTGGCCCTAAGTGCCCATCAGCAGATGAGTGGATTAAAAAACTGTGGTACATCTACACGCTGTGGTGAAAAAGAAGGAATTCTTACCATTTGCAACAGCATGGATGGACCTGGAGAGCATTATGCTAAGCGAAATAAGCCAGTCAGAGAAAGATAGATATCACATGATCTCACTCATTTATGGAATAAAACAGACAACAACAGATCCAGAGAGAGAGAAGCATCGATCAGACCGTCAAAGCTCAGAGAGAAGGTAGGGGAAGGTGGGGATAAGGAGGAGAGATCAACCAAAGGACTTTATGCATGCATATAAGCCTAACCAATGGACACAGACACAATGGGGTGAGGGCAGTGGGGGATAAGGACACATATGTAATACCTTAATCAATAAACAAAAAAAATTTTAAAAAAGAACACTGGCTTTGGAGTCCAACATACCTATCTTTGAATCCCAATTCTATTTTTACTAGATATGTGTCCCAGAACAAGTTACCTATCTGCTTTGAGTTTCAGTTTTCTTGGCCATAAAATAGTGATGATAATACCAACCCATCAGAATCATTGTGAAAATTCATAAAATAATATATGTAAAAGTTCCTGGCATATAGTAGGCAATAAATGTTAGTTCCTTTCCCTACTCCCTACCTAAAAACAAACAACAAAAAAGTTTTCTTTTTGTGAGTTTTTAAAAACAAATGACATGTACAGTTTGTGCTTTCCTTGGCAACTAAAGTGAAATTAAAACATAAATCATCTAAATTAAAACCTTATAGGAAAGTAACATATTCAATCTAATAATATAATCTAATGAAAGAGTAATATGCAAATTAACCATCATTCCGAGACACCTAAGCCATGCCCACCAGCCAATCAGAACTGCTGTATGCAAATTAATCCAGCCGAGATGGCAGCCAGCGGCCACAGAGCTAGAGCAAACAGGAGGCTTCCGTTGCACCAGCGATGGAGTTGAAACTGCCTGCCTAGGGCGGCCAGGCCTCTGCTCAAGACAACAAAGTTTCAATTATAGAAGATAAATAAACCCAAGAAACCTGGTTCCAACCAGCCTCGCTGGGATGTTGGGTCAATGGGAGCTGTGGGCGGCCTGAAAACGGCCCTCAGCCCATCACCCAGGCTAGCCATATCCCCATGGAGTGAGGGTTCCCACTGGGGGGGCTTGGCCAGCCTGCCAACAGCGCTCAGCCCCTCACCCAGGCTGGCTAGGCACGCCAGCAGGTGGACATCGCCTGAGGAGTCCCAGACTGGGAGAACGCACAGGCTGGGCTGAGGGACCCTCCCCCACCGCCCCCCAGTGCACAAATTTTTGTGCACCAGGCCCCTACTGAATATATAACCTTCTCAGATGGCCTAATTTAAGAGTCTTGACTTTTTTTTTTCTTTTTCACCCAGAAGTTATCTGATTAATTCAGTATCTACTTCATTTCCTGGAATAGAAATTGCAGCAATCTTCCTCTAAAGCTTAATAAGTGATTAACATGACAAAAACAGGTCAGAATCCAGTTCCCACAATTATCTCTAGGACTGATGTTGCCAAATGCTACCTGATAGGATGAGTGTCTGATTATCAGGTTAACTCCAGATGTTGCCTGGGGTAAATTCCACAGGTTACACAGAGAAGCTGTGATAAAGCGTTTTATATATGGTTTCCTATGACTTTTCCTTTTAAAAATCAAATACAATCTTTACAAAATCTACAGACACTCTTCCATGAACATGTATTGCTGTCATCTCAAACTCATGAATACTAGTACACTGTACCCTGAAACACCGGTCCCCCTTCCCAATTGCCTTATTTCTGTCCTTGCCTGCATATTCTTAGAATCTCAGAAATAAGAAATTGGAAAGACTTCCATTAAGCCAGTTGGCCCAATATCAATAAAATGCAGGAATAATTTCCACTGCATCCCTGATGACTTTCTACTGACGAAATACTTCCAGGACAGGGGAGCCGACTACTTCCCTGCAGCATTGTCCCCACTCTCGGTCAAGTTCTCCCAGAAATCCAGCTGGGTGTTTCTCCATATGTATTTCCCCATTACCTAATCCTAGCTCTGCCCTCAAGAGCAACAGGGAGCATAAATCGCAGTCTGCCTCCACAGTGGAGGTCCAACAATATGGAAGGCAGCCAGTATGCTTACATACGTTTTTTGCTCTGAATCAAACATTCAATTAAAAAAAAACACACACAAATTGGTTTGAGGTGCCTCACACTGCTCTAGGCGCTAAGACAGGAGAGCTAAACAATACATCTACACACAAGAAGTTCTCACTAGTTCCTAGGAATGATTTGGCTTCCAGACCACCCATCCTCTACCTCCTCCAGATATACTACAACTTGATGCATCTCTTAAAGCATGATACCCAGAATATGGAAGAACAAAATGGATGTTACATTATGCTTCTTGGTATTTACCCAAAAGAGTTGAAAACTTATGGCCACACAAGAACCTGTACACCGATATTTATAGTAAGTTTATTCATAACTGCCAAATCTTGGAAGCAACCAAGATATCTTTCAGTAGATGAATGGATAAACTGTGGCACATTCAGACAATGGAATATTATTCAGTGCTAAAAAGAAATGAATTGTCAAGCCATGAAAAAAACTTAAGTGGATATTACTAAGTGAAAGAAGCCAATCTGTAAAGGCTACATACTACATGATTCCAACTATATGAGATTCTGAAAAAAGTAAAACTATGAAACAAGTGGTTGCCAAGAGTTAGCAAGAAAGGAAGGATGAACAGTGAAGCACAGAGGATTTTTAGGGCAATGAAACTACTATGCATGATGCTGTAATGGTGAATACCTATCATTATACTTTTGTCAAAACACATAAAACGTACAACACCAAGAGTGGACCCTAATGTAAACTATGAACTTAGGGATTATGATGTGTCAATGTAGGTTCATCAATTGTCACAGATGTACCACTCCGGTGGGGGATGCTGATAATGAGAGAAGTTGAACATGTGTAAATGGGAACCCTCTGTACCTTCCTCTCAATGTTTCTATAAATCTAAAACTGCTCTAGCTCTAGCCCTGGCTGGTGTTTCTCAGTGGTTAGAGTGTTGGCCCACACACTAGAGGGTCGTGAATTCAATTCCCGGACAAGGGCTCGTACCTGGGTTATAGGTCTGATACCCGGCCCTGGTAGGGGCAAGTGTGGGAGGCAACCAGTCTATGTGTCTCATATCGATGCTTCCCTCTCTCTTTCTCCCTCCTCTTCTACCCTCTCTTAGAATCAATTGGAAAAAAAAATCCTCAGGTGAGAATAATTACTTATTTAAATAATTAATTAATTAATATCTGTGTTTTGTTTAAAAAATCTTCTTAAAATTTAATAGGAAAAAATTAGATGGGTGAGTCTGTGCATTATACCAATGTTGATTTCCTGGTTTTGATACTGTACTGTAGTTGTACAAAATGTTAATAGTGGGCATGCTGGATGAAGGGTGTACAGAACCTCCCTGCATGTTTCTTAGCAACTTCCTGTTTATTTCAAAATTGAAACTTTAAAAATAAATGGTTGCGTGAGATAGCACTGGCCAAAGATACTGACATGGTCGTGTAAAGGCTCATCTACTGAGATAACTCTGGAAATAAGCATCCAGGAGAAGAGAGGGCAGAACAGCCAGATAAAGGTCTATACCCCACCCCTCCCTAGGAGTTAGCCCACCTTTCCAAAAGCTAAATCTGTAGGGCCTTCTCCTCACTCCTATTCTGGAATGTCAAGGAAATGGAGTGTGTATATTAAGTTATTTCCAGGGGATACTGTTACCCTCGCGTCTGTGGCCATGCTTCTTGCCATCTGGAGTGACCCCTGGGGTGGAGGTGAGGGCTTGAGAACCAGCACACCTGGCTTTAACATACAGGCCTGCCACTCACCAGCTGTGGTCGCCTAGGCATTATGTGCCCTCTTCAGGCCTCCACAAAGCAGAGATGGTAACAAGCATTACTATCACATAGGGTTGTGAGAGGAGTCAATGACATAATGAATACCAGTCCTATCAAAAGCATGGATAAAGCTCCAACATCCACCAAAAAACAAGTCCATAAGTATGTGTGGTCTTAGAGCCTCCGTGAGTAAGATCTAGGTCTTCAGGACACACTCTTACTCTCACAATATCAGCTGGAGCATCTGCCCTTTCCCCACCTGCTGGCACTTCTCCAGCATTCCCTGACATCTCAGATTTCCAGCTACTCCAGTCCAGGGCTTCTCACACCATCTGTGGCAAAGGATGCATATGTTTTTGTATTTTGTGTTTTTTATTTCAATCTGCCATAGGCTAGTACTTTTGTAAAATGTAATAAAAATTAATTTCTAGAGAATGCAATTTTGAAAACAAAATATAAGGCCTTTTTTTTAATTTTTATATTTAAGCAACAAAATTACTCTGACAAATTGCTATGAAAGTTTCTAAATGCTTCCTTTCCATTTCCGTACTTGTCATTACTGACAGATAAACATTTGCTGGAACTGTGTCATGGACCATGCTTTGGGTTGTGTCTCTCCCTACCGTCTCTCTCCAAACTCCTAATAACTCTATAGTCATATCACATGACTGAGTATTTTAAATCTCTATTTCTTTATATGAACTTTGATTCCCCAGGCAGATTTCCAGTTCTTTGAGTGTCTGGGTCCTGTCCATTGTACCCAGCATCAGACAGCTGTCTCACAGAGGCTCAAATCCTTGCTGGTAACCCAAATAGTAAATAGACAAATTATTTACTTTTACCTTTTCACAATTTAGATAGTTGGTTAGTGCATTCGTGAACACCTGCCTGAGGAACACATTTTGTGCCCTTAGCATCATTTCCTATTTGCCTGTCTTCCACCAACTTCTGTGCCTTTTTCACAGTCCTTTTCATCTCCATTTAGCCAAAATGCACCAGAGATAGTCACTGTTTCTCTTCCACTGAGGGACAAGATCAGACAAATCACAGAAAAATCCCATTCATTAGAAAGGCTGGCTTTGCGTCAGCAGATAAACATTCAAGGAAATGAAGTACATATATTAAGTTACTGTCAGAGAATAATGTTTTCACCTCTTTCTCTCTCTAATGCTAGGCCCCATAATAGCTGCTCAATAAACATTTATATGGACTGGCTATAGAGAGAGTGTAGGCTATATTTCAGTGACCTCAAGTCACATCTTCAGTCATGTCACTCAGAAGGCAAGAGCAGCCACAACCAAAAAGGGGCAATGAGTGGTGGTGGAATAGGAAGGAGCTGTGGGGTCATTTGACCAGTGGTTTTCTATCCTGGCTCCTAGACCCAGATATTTTTAATGTAATTTTTCTAGGATGTAACCCGAGCATCCGTATTTTTTAGGTTCCATAGGTAATTTCAATGTGTAGCTAGGATGAAAAACCACTGATTTGAAATATCCTCCCATCCACACTGGTATTAGCAGATGTTCCTGAAATTTTTATTGAGTGGATAAATGGCTCAATCAATGGTTCAATTCACTGATCAATCAATTAATCAATACATGAGAATGAGTCTGTGGCAGTTGTGGAGATGGTCTTGCCTCCCATCTCCTCAAATGCTCTAGGATGCATCTTCTCCCAAGATCCAGCCTGAAGCTCCAGCCAGAAAGCATCCCTTGCCCAGCCTCCTGCTGGTAGGAGGAGCTTATGTCTTTGCTGGAGCACTGGCCCTAGGAAAGCACTAGCTTAGCTACCTCATCCTCTCCATGTTTAAGCAGGAAACTCCTGGACCTTCTCGAATGCACACCCAGAAGGTTTCATGAATACCACAGGCCTCAACTCATACAGGATGGGAACATGTGATCTCATCGACTTTGTGTTTGTTATTTAATGGTTGTTCTTTGATTGTTTTTCTGGCAGTCCATGGGTCCAGGATGCTATCTCAGACTACAGACTTCCAGAGGACAGAGGCCCAAGAACACGTAGTACAAAGTGACTGGTTTGTAAAACATCTAATGTATGTTGCTCCTGTGTGGCTGAAGAAGGGCAAGGTGGCCAATAGAATGGCAGTGTGTGAGGACAGCAGGAAGAGGAGGAAGAAGAGGGGAGTAGGATGAGAGGGGGGAGGAAGGGGAGGAAGGGGAGGAGGGAAGGAGGAGAGGGGGTAGAAGCAGGAGAAGGAGAAGGGGGAGGAGCAAAGTGATGTGCAAGCCTGGAAGTGTGAATGAGATGCTGGCTGCCCACCATGGATAGGAGCAGGTGGCACACAGAATTAGGCACAGTCCACTGTATCCCAAAGGGCAGGGAACAGCTTAGCTGAGCTCCAAGTTCCCTTCTGAGAATGCGTGCCTGGGGCTGCCCCAGCTTCTGACCTCTGGCTGCTCCCTTAGCTGCTGCTTCCGCTGCTAATTTTAGCTGAAGAGGCCCCTCCCCAGCCTCCTTTTCAAAACTTATTTCCATAACCCAGGAGGAGACAGTGAATTTCATTCTCCCTCTGGACACTGAACCTCCCACTCCTCCTTGAGGTGTACACTGAGTCAATGAGGATGCTTGGAAGGAGATGAACACAGGGTAGCTGGGAAGTAAGTTGTGAAGTCCAATACTTATTACTTAAGCCAGGAAAATAAATATACTGGGTCCAGTTAGAGCAACCCTCCCTCTGTCCCCAAAAAAGCAGATACTCCCAGGTCTCCCCTTCCCTGCCCACCTGCATATCCATAGCATCGCATCACTAGCATTAAGGAGAATTTTCTGGTGTGCTTCTGTCTCCCCCACTAAAAGAAGAAAAGGAAACAGGCACCGTTCGAGCACCCCTGATTCCTGGCACTGTGCGAAAGTCTATTTGTGAATTTTCTCACACAAACCTTACAATCCAAGAGCTTAGTTAAGCCCCCCTCTCCCCTCCTCCCAGGGTCACACAGCTTAGAATTACCAGAGCGGGGATTCAAACCTAGTACTTTGTGACTTCAAAGCTCACAGAGTATCATTTCTTCTAAAAGCAAGCCTCATGCTTCTGTCACACACACAAAAAAAGAGTAATCTACCCCCATCCTTTATACTATGAGCTTCCCAAGGCAGGAATCATGAAGCCCCATTAGATTAGTACCTCCCACTGGGCTCAGTAAACCATGAGTGTTGACTGAACCACCAGCTTTCAGAAAAGAGAGGAAAACGTATTTGTCATCCAGATGCCAGTGAAATATGAAGAAAAATGTGCCCTCTCTTACTCTACCAGCTTCTTAAGTGATCGGAGAAAGGGAAGAGGGAGGGGTCCAGCAAGAGAGGTGAATTATAAACCATCTCAGAGTGTATAATATTTCCTAGTCCCAGAAGCACCTGTCAATTATAGGGAATCTGAGAAAATGACTCATTCATCCATCATCCAGTAGATATTTATTGAGCACCTACTATGTGCCAAGAACTGTACTAGGTACAAGACATAGAAAAGTAAACAAAGCAGTCAATTTCTGCCCTCTAAAACTAGCAGCTATATGGGGAACTATGCTGGAGTTCAGAGGCATTGGTGGGGTAATGGTATCTTCTGACACACTACCTTAAATTTAGTGCTGAGGGACTTCTGTGGGAAGAGGATGAGAAGGAGGAGTAAAGGAAACCAAACTCGTTGCTATGCAACCATGATGATTTATTCTTAGCCAGAGCCAGCAGAGCAGCAGCACTGAACAGGGAGTGGGTGGGGGGAGGAGATGGGAGTATGGGGAAGCAAAGTGGTGCACACAGCGCACCATGGCTACATGCATAGACTACACACACAGGCCTCTCCCGGGAGCTGCTCATAGACGGACATTACATAGAATCATGCTCACCAGAGGTAGTCAGAGTGTGGGACAGCCCAGGAACCACAGAGAGAACATACTGCCTGGATGCAAAAACCCTTTTTCTAGGGCCTGATATTCACCTTCAGTTATTACAATTCAGTTCTGTACTGAATGCCAAAAAAAAAAGACAAATAACAGCATAAAGGCTGGCATGTTCCCACCTGGGGGAACATACAGTCTACCCAGGCAGTAAGATACAATCATAGAAGCAGTCCATCAACACGTATTTATTAAGCACATCCTCCACACTCAATCTGCACAGTGCAGGATGTTGTGGGGGCAGAGACAGCCTGGGGCTGAGGGAGGTTGTGTGCTGACAGATTACCTACTGGGACTCAGGTCTGAGGGCTAGAGCTGGATGCCCCCCACTCCCACCTTCCATGGGTTCTGGGCAAGTCTGCAGCAAGTCACTGGAGGGCTCTTGGCCTCAGTCTCCTGATCTTTAAAATGAGAGACTTAAACTAAGCAATCCTTCCAGGTCTGACATGCCTGAGTCTTTGACATTAGAAATGCTACCGGATGTCAGTGGGAGCAGAGTTGAGTGTCACAAGGAATACTCAGGAGGGGCTGCATGGAAGCGGCAGGAACGAAGAAGGCTAAGCTAATGTTTATTGCGGGCCTTTTACGTAATGGTAAAGAATTTTCAGAATTGAAAAAGCCAGTGCTCAGGGAGGTTGAGTAACTTGCTAGTAAGGAGCAGATCTAAGACTCAAACCCAGATCTACCGCGGGCTCCACACCTGTGTACTGTCCACTGGGTCCCACTACTTCTCTAAGATGGTAAGACTTGGCTAGGCACGGAGGTATTAGCAGGCCTGGGGAAGCAGCCTGGGCAGACACTGACAGCCTGAAAAAATCGCCATGATTCTCAAGGGAAGACTCCTGGGGGCGTGGATGGGGCTGTGAGAGAATGGAGGGCGTGGTGAGGAGAAAAGAAGGAGCACCAGACAGTCCCCTAATCAACACTCTGAACTGTGCTAAGCGCTGTGAGAAAGAAAGCTGGATATAATACAGTCCCTGCCCTGAATTAATTCCCAAACAGGGAGATAAAATGTGAAAATTAACAATTAATGAAATGCTGTAAAAAGTACCAAAGAAGGCATACAAAAATAAATCCTAGTACAATTTAAGTGGGGGAACTGTTGCTTCCAATTGTGGTGGCCCCAGGAGAGTCCGTGGAGGAAGGGGAGTGGAGGTGGGCCTTAAAGGACTATGGGGACACAGATGGGGAAAAGGGAGAAGAGGTAAGGACATCTGGGATAGGAAAAACCCCATCCATGGGAGCAAAGGTGGGTGTTGTGCCCTCTGTGTTGGAAGAGAGAGCCGGTGGGAAACAGCAGATATCAGTTGGATTGGGCAGGACTGGAGAACCTGGGCTGATAAACTGAAGGGGCTGGTCCTTAATCCAACCACTCTGAGAAACCACTGACTGTGGTGAGCAGGGCAAAGACGTGGCTAAAGGGGCTTTAAGTAAAGGAAGCCAGCAGTGCTCAGAGGGCCAGAGAAGGAACTGAAAGGCCTGAGATGGAAGGGTCAGAATGAGGGAGTGGCCCTGAGGATGGCGAGGAAGGGCTCGTTTCCTGGGTATGTCAAGATGAACAGAAAAGTCCTAGAGACTGGGGAGCAGCAGAAGGGGCGAATCAAAGCTAACCCAAACTTCACACCAAGAGAACGAAAGTGCCATATTCAGAACGAGAGAAGCCCAGCAAAAAATAAACTTAGGGGGAGGGTGGTGACAGGTTGATCATTTCCTTTTTAGACATTCCCTGAGGTTCCTCCAGGATATCCAAATGCAAATATCAGAAACCACAAACTCAGGAAAAGGAAACCTGGGGGGAGAGGTGGGTTCACCCATCACCCAGGATGAGATGAGCCGCCCTCCCCTACTCCTTACGTCCCGAGGGAAGGCAGGACAGCTGCTCTGTGACTTAGGAACTGTATGTCCTGATGAGAGAAGTTACAAGGAGAATGGAAACGAAATCCCTGAGCCAATTCTTAATTTTTCCCATAAATAGAGCCAGTGAGGCTCTCAAACAGGGTCAAGCCTGGAAGAATGGAGTTCACTTCCCTCTTAAACAGGAATCCTACTGGGATCATCAGCCTTTGCCAGGGACAGGGACTCACAGGGGACCTTGCCCAGAGTCTTGGTACAGAGACAAGGGATACAATTTTGGAATCAGAGAGACCTGGGTAAGAATCCCAGTTTCCCACCTGAGTGAGCATGGGCAAGTTCCTCAGCCTCTCTGAAGAGTAAATAAGACAAGTGTCTGGCTTAGTGCGGGCAGACAGCATCAGGAAATGTTTGTTCCTTCCACCCTCATCCCAGAGCAGGCCTTTCTATTATGTTCAGTTCCCACTGATACAGTTTTTTTCATTAATATCTACTCTGAAAGCCTACTTATACTCTCTGGGGTAGCACCAATAATACGTCAGTGTCTCCTTCTGCCTGCCAAACGTTGATCGCGTTTCCCCTGAAGCTGGATGGGGGCACCTTGAACCGATTCTACCCTCACAATAAGGTCTGACAGATATATTGTAGATAGGGGCTATAACTGCCCTTCTAGAAATGTACCCCAGGACCCCAAAATATCACCTCCACCTGACTTTCAGCATTAAAAATTCTACCATTAGAGACTTATTTCTTTAGCTTAAAAGCTTCTTTTAAATAGCAAATATCCCATGAGAAATAACTCATTGAACTGTTTGTTACCAATCACACATAGCAAAATGTGCATTAATTTATGAGTCGCCTTGGGGAGCAAGAGTTTTAATGTGTTGGACAGGAGGAGGGGAGCATTTTTGAGTTAAGATCACTGGTCCTAGTTGGGGAGTCTGTTAAAGTGATTTAGAAACCAGAGGGCAAAAGGACATAGAAGAATGCATTTCACAGCTTTACTGGGGCTGGGGATCAGCCCAATCACTGAACGGAGGGGGAGGGGGGGGTCATAAAAGAGGTAAGCCTGCTGGTGGAATGGCCATGTGATAATGTGGGGTCTTGAGGGTACAATGTGAGAGTTGGGGCAGTACTTCTTCAAAGGGCATCACAAAATAGCACAGAAGAGCCTTCTCTGTCTCCCTGGGTAAGGTGCATGAGGAAAGACGGAGCCAGGAAGCACTTGCAGAGGATGCAGGAATTTCCCTGTGTTGCCCAGCAGTGTTTTCCCTGTGCTCCCACTGCTCTCCTGAAACTGTGCCTCCATAGATAACCCGAGATTCTCCTAACATCCACACTCAGGTTCTACCTCACTCCTCGGTAGATTGAAGGCCAATCCCTACACCTCCCTGGAAGCCCCTGTGTGACGGGACGCCTGGAGTCCTGGTAAGACCTCTCCCATGTTCCTTCCCTCCGTACCCCAAAACTCTGTCCTTTTCTCTGCGCTCACCCTCACAAGGCAGAGGGACCCTGTCCCACCTTCTCAGTGAGCAGAAAGGAGTGATTCTGAAGAGCCTCAATGACACGGAGCTAGCACATAGCCAGTGCATAATAAACTGCAGGCAAAATAAAGGAAGCGGATGCATTACAATGCTGGCCAAGCGTGGCTAACGGGGTCACATCATAGGAAGCCACAGAAGGCACAGCACTCCGCTGTGTTTCTCAGGAAGCGTTTACGCGACACGTACACCCTGACTTGGACACACGAGCACCGGTTCAGCATGTGTTCTCCAGAGAATTATTTAGAGAGAGTGCCATCGACCTCAGGGCCCTTTGCCTCCTCGTTGCTCTGTTCCCCGTATCCAAGGAGATGTTCTCACAGAGGACCACATCACACAGGAAACATTTCCATGGCTGGGAACCCTGAGAGGAGAATGCTTCTCTGCCACACGGGGAATTTTTTCCCCTGGGCCAGCTTCACCAGCCCCGCCCACTGCAGGCTCTCCAGCATCCTCCCTGACCCACCTTTGCCATTCTGCACCAACTTCCTTCGCAATGCAGTCTTTCCGTCACCTCACATCTGTATTTTATGAACTATCACGGACAAAGAGATGAACAACATCAGAGAACACCACACTCCCAACCTTTGGGCTCCCTCACACCAATAAATGTCCTTCCTTTCCTCCCAGCAGAAGTGCCGTGGAGGTGGTGACACTCTCGCCCTCCCCCAACAAGCAGGGTCTCTGAAAACCAAAGCCATGATGAAGCGTCACTCATTGGTCCTTCACTCTTCCCCTTGCACCCACCACTTCCCTTTAGCAGCCAGCAGAACACTGCCCATAGGGACACCCCATTCATGCTGGTGACTGAGTGATATACGAAGATAACCAAGAGGCCCCAGGAACTTCTCAGAAGGGGAAGACAGGCACACGCAATGAAAGGTGAAAGGAGAGGGAAAGAACTCCTTTGTGACCTCAGTAATTTCTTATATATTATCCTAGTCACCCTTTTAATATTTGGTCCCGGCTCTGATCCTTGATTTTTACTCTGTGACCTGATACTCCATCACTGCCCATTGAGCATGAAACATGGAGATCTGTCAGATATTCTGAGTGCCAGAACCCATGCAAGGAAGTTGCCAAGGCAACAGAATACTCCTCTTTGGTATAAATAATTGTGGGTGATGCCACTGGAGGAGTAGACACAGACACCCATCCCTTCCCCTCCTTCCCCTCCTTCAGTTACACTGGGCTGATTCAAAGTTCGGGGAGCCATAAATGCTCTGACAGGGGGAGTGAGAAAGAGTGGGTCCCTCTAAAGACCAGCTAAGTCATGGGTCTAACAGGCAATCTGGCAGGAGGAGAGGACTTTTCAGTTTTGATTAAATGCCCTGACCCCACTGGGCCAAGGTGGGGATGGAGGGGTTTGGGGGGCAGGGGCAGAAAAAGGTAGTCAGGGGAGGAAGTGCCACGAATTGTGGGAGAGGACTCCTGAAACCCAGCACCAGGACACTGCACCCAGGACAGGCCCTGTGGACCTTGAGATACCAGCCTGCTGGGGTCACTGGGAGATGCCTGGGGCCTTATGCTCTGACTAGGGCTGTTTTGACCTTCCTTGTTCTCCATAATTCCTGCCCAGACCCACAAAGACACCAATTGTACAGAAAACCCTAGGATGAAGCCCATGTCCCAGTGATAGGGAAGACTGTGTCTTTCATCCCCACCTGCAGCGGGCAGCCACCTCAGCCATCCCTTGCATCCAACCACACCCAGATCACCATGGTTAGCCCTTTCCCTCCCCTCGACCTCAGTCTTCCCATCTCTAAAAAGAGAAGAGGTTTCTTCTCCTCCTCCAACCTCCAATATTTCTGGAAAAGGTTAGAATACAATGAAATTTTGCCTGTGATGACTCCTTAAGACACTCTTTAAGAAGTAATCAGGGGGAGAACCAAGATAGCGGCATGAGGTATATACCTAAATACACAGCCTCCACACCTACATTATAGAAATACAACTATTCAGATAAATGACCATCCTCCAGAACCAAGGGAGGGGAAGTGTTACATCTAGAAGGCAAGAGGAGTGCTTTGAGACTGAATAGCAGCTCCCTGCGTGCCCAAACTGAAAGGTACGGACACGCAAAACGGAGGCTGCCGCGCGGCGCACGGCGGTGCAGGTGAAAAGGGTGGCAGCGGCGATCAGGTCCGCAGCTTAGAAGATTATAAACTCCCGGGTCGCACTAAATGCAACGCGGGCTGTAGGGTAACGGGGTGGCGGAAGACCAGTGGCGTTCTAGCAGTGCTATTCGCAGCTATTACTGACGTGGAGATTCGGAGACTGAGAATTGTGCACAGACCCCAGGGCTTGGAGACGCCAAATGCAGTAGAAACTGCGGCATTAGCAGAGGGGATGCCATTGTGAGTCGCTCCACCCCTGGTGATTCTGAGACCCCGCCCCACCCCACCTACAACCCCGCCCAAGCTGTGTGCCTGCCTGCCTTCAGCATAACCTAAGGGTCTGCAACTGAGACAGAACTCCAATAGATCCAAACTCCAAACAACAAGGAGAAAGGCCTGCAGGGCATTTCCCCCTAGTGATACCTCCCAGTGATAACTACAACAAGACTGTGCACCCAGCCTTCAAAGGCATACAACAAGAGTGTCCACCCCAGGTGATTGGGGAGGCTGAATCACTGGGCCCTATATAGGACACCTAGCACAGAAAGCCAAAATGCGGAGACTAAGAAACAGATCACAAAAGACAGAAATGGAGGAACGCAAGCGACTGGATATAGAGTTCAAAACCACAGTTATCAGGTTTTTCAAGAAGTTTCTAGAGACTGCTGATAAATTTAGTGAGACCCTTGAGCATATGAAAAAGAACCAGCTAGAAATTAAGCATACACTGACTGAAATAAAGAATAATATACTGAGATCCAACAGCAGATGAGAGAATCACAAGAATCAAGTCAAAGATATGAAATATGAAGAAGCAAAACCCACCCTGCCAAAAAAGCTAAAACGAACAAACAAACAAACAAACGAAAAATCAAAAAGTATGAAGATAGTGTAAGGAGTCTCTGGGACAACTTCAAGCATACCAACATCAGAATTATAGGGGTACCAGAAGAAGAGAAAGAGCAAGATATTGAAAACCTATTTGAAGAAATAATGACAGAAAACTTCCCCCACCTGGTGAAAGAAGTAGACTTCCAAATCCAGGAAGCGCAGAGAACTCCAAACAAAAGGAACCGAAAAAGGACCACACCAAGACACATCATTATTAAAATGCCAAGAGCAAAAGACAAGGGGAGAATCTTAAAAGCTGCAAGAGAAAAGCAGTTAGTTACCTACAAGGGGGAACCCATACGACTATCAGCTGATTTCTCAACAGAAACTTTGCAGGCCAGAAGGGAGTGGCAAGAAATATTCAAAGTGATGAACAGCAAGAACCTACAGCCAAAACTACTTTACCTAGCAAGGCTATCATTCAGAATTGAAGGTCAGATAAAGAGCTTCACAGACAAAAAAAAAGCTAAAGGAGTTCATCACCACCCAACCAGTATTATATGAAATGCTGAAAGGTATCCTTTGAGAAGAGGATGAAGAAAAAGTAAAGATAAAAATTATGAACAACAAATACATATCTATCAACAAGTGAACCTAAAAATCAAG
>PVJC01012367.1:0-39790 GCA_004026665.1 Murina feae
AGAAACCAGCAACAATGATCAACTCCTGAAACAATGCTGAGATCCTGAAACTGCTTGCTCAACCGTAGCCCCCTGGCGCCAGCAACGCCCAGGGGGTCTTGGGCAAGACTGGAAAAGTTACAGGCCTGCGAACTGCAGACCACTCCCTCCTACCCAACCCCTCCCCTCCCTTACCTGCCCCAGACCTTAAAAACCCAGCACAGTTCGGTTCAGGCGCGGCTCCACCGGCCCCTCTCCCTTCCCGGGACCTGTGGACCCGTCCGTTTGCTCCCAATAAAGCCTGATTGACTTTTCATTTGGCTCATTCTTTAATTCTCCGACGGCTTAATTAAACACAAACATTTGTAGTTTGTTATTAATAATCATGTATAACAGGATATTATAAAAATTAAGTTATGAAATTTTTATTAAAACATTTCTTACATACCGTTATATTGGCTGCGCCACAAAAATATTCATCATGGGCCGCATGCGGCCCACAGGCCGCAAGTTTAACATGCTTGATCTAGCATAAGAGTAGAAGGAGCCCAGCTGGTGTAGCTCAGTGGCTGAGCATTGACCCATGAACCAAGAGGTCCCCGGTTTAATTCCTCGTCAGGGCAAATGCCCAGGTTGCAAGCTCACTCCCCAGTAAGAGGCGTGCAGGAGGCCTCTGATCAACATTTCAATCTCTCTATCCCTCTCCCTTCCTCTCTTCCTAAAAAAAAAATAAATTAAAAATAAATAGAACCCAAGCCCAACTTTCTCATGGTACAGAGGACGAACCAAATAACAATGAGGTCAAGCAGTGTTTCAAAGGTCACACAGCAGTAACTGCCAAGGCAGGAAAAGTGGCACCTTCATCAGTCAAAGACAGAGTACATGGATGGTACATTGTAGGAGGAGTTCTGCCTACGGGAGGTGCTCATTTCTGGGTACTACCTGAGAGTATTGTTTTGATCCAGGACATAGAGAAGTGGACCTTTTCTTATTAGTCAGGCCTCTTTTACTTGCCACTCCTCCATAGTGGGCAAGACCAAGGAAGCCCTGGGTTCCCTTTTTGATGGGTCAGGAACAAAGAACCAGGTTCCAGTTCACACAGTTTTACCACTTATGAGTGGCCTTCCTCCCACAGTTGTGGGGGGATCAGGCAAGCTAGAACACGCAAAACCCCTCTGACGATGAGAGCACTGGGCACACTGAGGAGCTGTTTTCCGTCTTGCTGGTGCACTGATACCATTCATGGAGCTGGAAACTGGGGCTTGGGGAGATAAGGGGTAGGGTATAAGGAAGGCTTGAGGGTGGACCTGGTGTCTGGAAACTTCTTCAAAAGCTCCACAGGTGATCTTGGTGTACAGTGAAAACCACCGATGAGACAAGAGATGAGAAATAAATTAAACTGTTAATGAAAAAGAAGTCTTAGAGTATGCGTGTATTTTACACTCTGTTTAGAGTGGATAACCAAGGGTCAGACCTAAAGAGCAATCAAATTGCCTACCTTTCTCAGAGCACACAAACTCCTAATCTCTGGTCCCTTTCCTTTCCCTAGAAAAGATCTGTGATACTTCTGTGACATTTCTTTTACCTCACAGTACACATGTACACACACCATGAATCATCTCCACCTCCCTACATGCTGAAGTCAGATTCCAAGTAATGTCTATTAATCTTTGGCTTCTGAGTAATCACTCTGGCCTTAGAAAAACAGGTCCAGGAAAACAAGCTGATAAAGCCCTGGAAAATAGATTCAGAGACCAAACCCAAATCTCCACAGTGTGAGCTATAAACCAGACTGTCCATATAGTCCCTGGGATATTCTGTTCAAGTTCTAGCTCCTGTTTTGAAATAATTGAGTGGTCTTAAGCAAGCTGCTCATTCTCTCTGTGTCTCTGAGATGCTTATTACCAAATCACCCTTTACACAGTATTTCCTTCCATGTAACGGTTCTCTTTGGAACATCAATTAAGTGTGATCAGAAACTTGCTGTAGTGGCCATATCATTAAAGAAAATGCTTAAGAATGAGAAGAGTGAATCTGAGGAATATTCCATTCAGTCCCTGAGACACCGAGGTAGACAGCTGTTACTTGTGTTAGCCTAGAACCTCTTTCCCCTCTTTGGGGGACAGAATTTCCTTCCTTGGAGGAACCCCTCCTTTCTTTCTTCCTCCATATGGTTCTGGGCTCCTTACCCTGCTTGGCCTGTACTTCTGGGGCCACAATGTGGACATGTGACCCTAGCTTAAACATAACATCCTACTCACCTAGTCACAGCAATTAGTCTGGGGATTCATCCAAGGACCAATTAAAAAAAAAAAAAAAAGAAGAAATCAAGGATTTTTTTCTAAATAAAGCTGGTGAGAAAATTATCCTTTCTGGTGAAGTTGCTATAAAACTGTGACATGGAGCTGCCACATGAGAAGCCTGGGAGGATGGGGCCACCATCCAGAGATGAGGCTATGAGAGGCAGAGAAGGCAACATGGAAAGAGTATGTTTGATGGTGTCGAGTTCCAAAGGACTGTCCTGGCATTATCCGGCAGCTATTCTTTTGATTCCTTGCGCTACCCTAAGATTTTTCACAAAAGCCTCTTTTTTTTTCCTTCTTTTTCTTTTTCCTTTTTTACATCAGCCAGTTTGTTTTAGGATTTCTATCACTTTCAACCCAGGGTCTTGATGAACAGAAACACTCTGACAAGCTTTCCTCTCTCCCATATATGTTTGAAACTTCAAAAATGTGAAGCTCCGTGTGTGTAAGAACTGAGTGTCTTCCCATCTTTTCTCCATCAGAGTGTTGGATTATTTGATGGTCACCTTGGTTACTATATTTCCCAGCACCCCCTTCCCTGTATGACTCTGGTTAGAGTTGGCCAAAACTTAAGTTGCATGACATGAGGGAGGCGGCAGCAGTGAAGTGGCAGCCATCATGCTCTGAAGGCCACTGCTGGTGGAGCTGGTGAGGGGAGTCACACATATGTAGCCAGGCTCCTGTGTGTTCTCACTCTTCCTTGCTCATACTTTGAACCAACAGGGACTCCATGTCCACCATCAGACGCTCTGCTACAGACTCAACATCCTTCAAAGATGCTATGTGAGCCCCGTGCCAGCAGCCGGAGCTGCCTTGCTTTCTGTAAGCCCCATTGTGTGCTCCTGCACCAGGGTTTGTTAGTGACTATTCTGTGATCCTTCAGCTCCTCCTCTTAGATGCTCAGATGTATACTCCTCCTGCTCCTCCCATGGTTGTGTAAGATCGAATTCTTACAATAAATTCCTTATTCCAGAATACTCATAGTGGTTATGCTTCCACACCCTGTAACTCTTACTAATACAAGTGATATTGGGTGGACCCCGGCAAAGAAGCTTCCTGCTTCCTTTCTGTGCTTCCTTCTCACACCCAGTCCTCCTCACTCTAGAGTTCTCCTCCTCTCTGGGCATTACATCTCCTTCCTCTTTTCAAATCTTCTCCATCTGTCCACGGGAAGAATGATCCTATTCCTACACATCTTACCATTGTGCTATTGGCTGTCTTGTGTCCTGCTGTTCTTCTCTCTGACCTCTGCCTGATTCACTTGCACACTATTTCCTACCCTTCATTCCAATCACATGACTATGTCTGGCAGGCAGCCTGGAGGTTTAACACAGACTGGTGAATGCTGGGATGTCCTGCCCAGAGCTTCCCACTCTTGATTTCCAAATAGGAAATATCATTAGATTAAAAAAATAAATGTCCTCATAAAGAACTTAATGGGCCTGCAGCGTTGCCTACTGTGTTGGCTATAGTAGGTGCCAAATAAATATTTTTTAAAATGAATTAACATACTAAAAATCATTTGAGTTGGAAATTAACAAGGGACGTTTTACAAATGAATATATATGCTATGCTGTTGGCCCATTGAACGCTGCATGTGTGGGTTTGAAATTTCCACTGGGATGGGTTCAAGGTCTCTTCCAGCTCTGTGATAATGGCTCAAAGGGCAGAGCTATTAATCCCAGCCTGTCATTGCTCAATATGTGGCCTCGGTTGAGTCAGCTGGCCTCTAGGTTTTAGCTAGTCTATCTGGATCAATGAAATAAACAGAGAAAGGGTAAAAAAAAAAAAAAATGTGGTATGTCAAGAAGTAACCTTAGCAGTTATCCCTAATTTGGGAAGCCGACCCTTGTTTACCTCCATCCAACCCCTCTGGCTTTGTGTGACTCTTCCCTCAGCTGGGTCCGTGGGGCCATATGCCGCTGGCCCGTCTTTGTAGGCAGAGGCTGGAGGTGATGACTCAGGCCGCTCTTGGGACTCTAAGAGTTGAAATTTCTACATATAGAATCAGACATCCTAAAATTTAAAAAGGACCCTGTTGCCCACTTTGACCTGACACATGAATAGCAGAGTATAGCCAGGTAAGGACTGGAAGAACTTGAACATGCAAGAGGAAGAATAATTTTTTTTTTTGCAAAGAATAAAGCAAGCAGCTACTGGGATTGGGCATCTAGCACGTGCCCTTTCTCTACCCTCAGCCTTCCTCACTTCCTCGTGTTCCCAACCCACGGTCTCTGCCCTTTCTGGGACCCCATAGTGGATATAGTGAGTTGTGTTTTAAGATGCAGTTAGGAAAGGGTGTAGAGGGTCATCCCAGGGCCTGCCAGCCACAGAGACATTCTTGAGCAGACTCTTTCCAGGGCTCTGGCTGATGTTCTGAGCTTTAAAACCAGTTTTTTTTTGGACATAAAGACTTGAGAGGCTTCGGGAAGAGCTGAGAATGAGCTGTGGGTAGAAACCTGAACAGCAGACAGTGAGTGAGTGTGGAGGAGGATAGCATGACCCCGAGGAATCATTCATAGTCCTTTGGTGACTGTTTATGGATGAGCAGCCTCCTGGCTGAAAGGTTTGTCAGTTCGCTGTGTCGGCCATCTAAACACATCCATAACGGACTGGGTAATAGTCTTCGTGGGATGAGGGAAGGTGTAGAGTCAAAGCAGTTCCAGAGGCTCACAGGGCTCAGGGTGTGGAAAACATCCCTGCACTCCCAGCCGGGTGTCCCTTAGCCAGAGTCTCCACCCCCTCCTTTCCTGCCCTCTCAGGGTCTTGCCCTAGTAAACAGCTGTGGAATGTTGACAGAGATGTGCATGTGGGTGTAGCTGAAGATCTTGAACACTAAAACATCTTTCCTGCCAGAATAATCTCAGAAAATAGCTGGACCAAGTAAAGAAGGAAATGGACCCAGAGAGCTTAAAAATTTTTTTTTGTAAACCTGTATTTGCTATGCCAATAGCAAATGGCCTGTACTTTGGGGGGCTTCTATTCATGTTTCAAGATTTCAGTGAGGGAGGGATGAGTATAATTAAGTTTTGGGGATTTAAAAAAATAAATTTTATTGATTTTTTACAGAGAGGAAGGGAGAAGAATAGAGAGTTAGAAACATTGATGAGAGAGAAACATCCATCAGCTGCCTCCTGCACACCACCCACTGGGGATGTGCCTGCAACCAAGGTACATGCCCTTGACCGGAATCGAACCTGGGACCATTGAGTCCGCAGACTGACACTCTATCCACTGAGCCAAACCAGTGAGGGCTATATGTGGATTTTTGATTGTGCAAGGTATGTCATTCAGCATCCTTTAAAAATTTTTAATTTGTTTCTGTTAAATACTAAAATCACATTTCTAACATGTGAAGGACATGCAGACTAATAAAATCTCTGTGAATCTATCACCTGGCTTAAGAGCTAGATTGTCACAATTCCCCAGAAGCCCCCACTTTCCAGTTTCACCTTTGCCTTTCTCAGAAGAATCCAACTTCCTGAACTGAGTCTCCACCAGTCCCTTGCTTCTCTTTAGTTTTACTACATATGCTTGTATCCCTCAACAATACACTACTTAGTTTTGCATGCTTTTTAAATATAAGTGACATTGTACTTTATACGTGCTCTTTATGAGTTGATTTTAAAACCAGCTTGTCAATCAATTACATTGCACATACAAAAAAAGTGCATATATCACAAGTGTTTATTTTAGCTTGATGAATTTTCTCAGAGTGAACACATCCCTAGATCAAGACACACAATATTGTTAGCACTCTGGAAGCCATTCTTGGACCCCCTCCCAGTAATGATATTCGGACTTTGAGTATCATAACATTTATATAAATGGAATCAGAATGACTTTTTTAATATACACTCAGCTTTAGGTTCATGCATGTAGCTATAATCCTTGTTAATGCTGTATAGTGTGACATGACTATATTACAATTTATAGATCTATTTGTCTACATTTTATTGATTTTTTTAAAAAAGGAAGGGAGAAGGAAAGAGAGAGAAACATCGATGTGAGAGCAAAAAATCGATTCGCTGCTTCCTGCAGAATCCCTACCAGGGATTGAGCCTGCAATGCAAGCATATGCCCTGTCTGGGAATCCAACTGGCTGTCTTTCAGTGCACAGGATGATACCCAGCCAACTGAGCCACACAGGCCAGGGCTATCTATTTGTCTATTATGGATATTTGGGTTCCTTTCAACATTTGATATTACGAACGGGGATGTTATAAACATTCTCAAATGTGTCTTCTTATGCCCAAACGCAAAGCTTTCTTTAGGAGAAATTAGGGATGGAATTTCAGGGTCATAGAATATAGTTAATGTCAGCTTTACTAGGTAATTCCAAATGTGAAATCACCACTTACCACTAAAAATAAAAATCTCTGCCAATTTCATAGGTAAAATTTAAGTCTCATTGTTTAAATTTGCATTTCTTTTCTTACATTTATTTTGTTATTACATTTTTTAAAAAGCTATTCATTGGCCATTTGTAATTTTTCTTTCATGGATTCTCTGTATCCTCCACTCATTTTTCTATTGGTTTGCTGGTATTTATCTTAAGGACTTTAAGAAACCTTTATATATCAAAGATAGTTCTTGTTTCAGATATATTCTCTCAATTCTTTTTTAAAAAATATATTTTATTGATTTTTTACAGAAAGGAAGGGAGAGGGATACAGAGTTAGAAACATCCATGAGAGAGAAACATCGATCAGCTGCCTCCTGCACATCCCCTACTGGGGATGTGCCCACAACCAAGGTACATGCCCTTGACCGGAACTGAACCTGGGACCTTTCAGTCCCCAGGCCGATGCTCTATCCACTGAGCCAAACCAGTCAGGGCTCAATTCTTAAACTGAGATATATTGACAAAGAACATTGTATTAGTTTTGGGTATGCAACACAATTTGATATTTGTATATGTTGTGAAGTGTTCACCACAATGTCTGGTTAACATGTGTTACCATACATAGTTACAGGTTTTTTTCTTGTGATCAGAACTTCTAAGTTCTACTTTTTGCAACTTTCAAATATACAATACAGTATTATAAACTATAGCCACATTACATCCCCAGGACTTACTTCTTTTATAACTAGAAGTTTGTACCTTTTGATCCTCTTCACCAATTTCACATACCTCTGGCAACCACCAATGTATTCTCTGTATCTATCCCCCCCCCCCATATTCCATATATAAGTGAGATCATACAGTATTTGCCTTTCTCTGACTTATTTCACCTAACACAATGCTTAGCATGATGTCTTTTTTCATCTTATAGTTTGATTTGTGGTGATATTTGTCATTTGGAACTTAAAAACAATTTTTTAATATATTTTTATTGATTTCAGAGAGAAGAGGAGAGAAAGAGAGAGAGAGAGAGAGAGAGAGAGAGAGAGAGAGAGAGAGAGAGAGAAACATCAATGATGAGAAAGACTTATTGATGGGCTGCCTCCTGCATGGCCCCTACTGGGGATCAAACCTGCAACCCACACATGTACCCTTGACCGGAATCAAACCTGGGACCCTTCAGTCCACAGGCTGACGCTCTAGGCACTGAGCCAAACCAGTTAGGGCTTTTAAGTTTTTATGCAATCAGAGCCACTATTCTTTTTCTTTGCAGATTCTGCCCTTTCTGCTGTCAGAGCCATGTCAAACATAGCTTTCCACTCCAGGATGACTGTTAAGGTGACTTTATTTTTCGTAGACACGCTGCTGCACCTCGTGGTTTTCCAAAGTTGCTGACAAGAGGTAGTAATGACTGGGTCGAGGTGTGACCCAGATGATATTCCTGCTATGCAGATTTTAGAAGCAAAAGTGGTGATGACGTTTTTTATTATCTGGACACTTGTCTTCTTCCTACAAAGAATAAAAAATGAGCTGAGCTGTGTTGAGGCCAATTCGTTGTTTCTTATACAAGGAGGTAGAAGTAATGGTGTCCGCTCCCCAGACCCCAGCAAATAAGCTGGGCTCATTATAGCAGGGAAATTTCACCAAAGTGAGAATACCTGAGGGACATAAGTGGCCTGCCAACAAGGAAGAAAGGAACTCTCCAGCAGTAGCCTGGCATGGGCTCCCCTCCCACAGGGGCTGTTGACTGCTCAGGCTTTTACAATTCTCAGCCCTGTTCCAAGGAGCTTTTGTGGTTTCAATCAATGTGCTTCGGGGAATAAGTGCCCTTATTATTCCTAGTTTAAATTGTGCTCTTCTACCACCGGTGACATAATGCCCTTTGTGCCGCTGTACAATAGCATTCCTTTCAGGAATCTCTAAGAGCTCTCTAATTAGGACCCAGGACCACAGGACAGACGGAGGAACAGAAGCCTGGGGACAGAGATGACAACGCTTCACCTTGGTCGCCAGGGAGCCAAGCCCACGTCTGACTCCTCCTGGGAGACTGCAGGCTCTGGCTAGCCCGCTGTCCAGGAGCAGACCCCAATGGTGGCTGCAGTATTGTTAGGCTGCCCGAGCGCACGGCAGGGAGTGCTGGGCCCTTGCGGTACTGCTTGGATGCACCTAAGCAGCTGAGCTATCAGGTTGAGGACAGAGAACTGGAAATTCCCCGCACCAGCTGAGCAATAGCTCTTGCGTTTATAATCAATGCTCTATGACTAAGTTTCTAGGATGAGAAGCTGTATTAAGTAAGGCTAGGCCACTTGAAACTGAATTCTGCATTAAGTAATTAAACCTGATTGACTGCCTACTATGTGCAAAGATGAACTCTCAGTCATTGTGGATGTTCACATCCTAACCGGGAAGAGATGAGGAGGAAACTGGTCTTGCAAAGCCATAAAAACTGAACAATGCACTGCCCTGCGGGGGGGCGCGGGGAGGAGGGAAGGTCGTAATCACTGGCCCCAGGACATATCACCTGATATGACCTGGGAACCCCAGCACCTGGGGGCCTTCCTGTAAGCCCACATGGGGGCGGAACCATATCTGCAAGACAAAGACCCCAGAAGATTATAAAAAGCGAAGCCTCTGTATGTTACTTCACTCAGGTTCGGGAATTACTCCCCGTGTGAATAAATGGGTTCCTCCCTTTCTCTAGGAAGCGCGCTTGGTATTTCTTTGCTCTTCTGTAACTGAGACAGATGGGTAAGCAAGGAGTTACAAGAAGCCGAGTGCGTGAATAGAGAGCAGACCAGGAGGTTAGGGCCACACCCAGCTCTGTGGGGCTTTCCGGAAAGCTCCTTGGAGTAGAGGACTTTAATCTGGGTAAGTTTTCAGAGGTGGATGGTGCCTGCTACTCGGAGCTTTGTGGAGGAGAGCATTGCATGCTGACGACCAAGTGTGTGCTGAGGCCTGGAGGTGTGCAATGCACCGGGGATCGGAGAACAAGAGAATGTCAACATGTCTAAGTGGCCATTGTTATCCCACGGCTCTTCTCCTGTTCCATTTTTATAGCCAAAACTCTGTCCCTTTTAATTCTCAATATCTTTATTTTGGATGTTGAACAGATTGAGCTTGTTTTTCTGCCTTTGTATTATTGCTTTAACCCTCACTTCTCAGGGTGCTGTGGATGCCTTTGATTAGGGAAAGATCATGTGTTGGAGCCACAAAGAAAAGCGCAGAGGTGAATATTTCACTGCACTATAAAGGAACCTTGGGCACAAAATCAGCAGGGCTGTTTTCCTTTATCATCCATATAGCAAAAACGTGGCCCTGGCTGACTCCTGAGGTTACCTGTCAGAGGTCCAGCCCCCAGGAGGAGGCTCTGTGGTCTAAGGCTTGAGGAGTAGAAACTATAGCTGAAAGCAGGTGGAGGTGGAGGTGGAGGGGAAATGTGAGCTGGCCAGCAATCTAACAGATGACGACCCACACAGAAGTGAGAGCTGGATTTGAGCTCTGGGAGTCTGAGTGGCAGCTGGCTGTGGAATTGGGCTGGATTGGAGCGGCCACCCCTGACTTCCTCTCCTTGCCTTTCTTTTCCTTGGTATCTTTTGTTGCCCACCCAACCTCCCTCAGGGTCTTCGGCAGCACTTTATAAACCTCCTGAAAGAGAATAATAATGTGGTGTCCCCCTCAGGTCTCACCCCAGTGCAATTTTGGCATCTCTGCTCACCCTTGGCACTATAGTAAGGTGACCAGACGTCCCGCTTTTGGTGGGACAATCCCGATATTTAACAATTTGTCCCATGTCCCATGGTGTTTTAAAAAAGTCCTGATTACTCTTTGTAATATTTTAAGTAATAATAAAAAAAAAAGAAAAAGGAAGAACCCCCCAGTCAATGGTGTACCGCTTTAAATCTGGTCACCTTACACTATAGACAAACACTGGTCACCCTAATACATGTGACAATCGCTGACCAAAGCTTCCTGAGAGTAGGGACTCTACCTGCTATAGGGCCTTACCTACCACACGTGCATTTGCACCGTGAAAAAGAATGGCAGAGAGAGAGAAAAGGAAGAAGGGAAGAAGGATAAGCAGGGAAGAGCCCAAATCACTCAAAGCAACAGCGTATTCTAAATTCTGACCAGGAGAAGTCTATTGCTGGAGAGAGTGTAAATGAAGCTTGTCAAACTCAAAGGCTAACACAGACCAAATAAACAAGGCATGTAGCCTGTGGTCCACGAGTTTGACATGCTTAGTGTAGATGATGTTAAGGAAGTAGAAAGATATATGGTCCTTTTTTTTTCTTTTCTTTTTTACTTTCTTGCAAGCTCTCCCTCCTGTCTCAGACCTCAGATCAGAGACTGAGCTGCACTCTGGACCCCCACTGCGCCTCCCTATACCAGTGGGCTGTGCTCCACTGCATGGAGGCTTGCTTTACACCTCTTGTCTCCAAAGTGAACATCAGGTCAGCAGGCAGATCAGCCAGGACTGTCCCCTGCAGGGATGTGAACCAGGGCAGGAGGTCAAAGAATAATCAGAGGCTGATGGGAAAGGGTGGGGGGGAAGGGGGAGACAGTGGAGGAGCTGTTTGTTCTCATCAGTAGCACATGGTAGCACCTTGTCCACCTTTATGCTGATCGGGAGGGCCATGCAGCCTGACTGCTTCACACAAGACTGACTATGATATAGGCCGGGAGGAATCCTGATCTTGGGCTGGGAGAGAATCAGGATGTGGAGGGAGGGGCAGGATTTTCAGTGAAGGAGAGGAGGAGTCAGGTGGAGGGAAAACAAGAACAAAGCCATGAGGGTGAGAATGTGCAAACAGAGCTCATGGGATGCCCAGGAAGTAGCAGAGGGGTGGCTGGGTGCTAGGCTGGAGTCACATTGTGGAGGGTCTTAAATGAAAGACCGAACCAAGTGCCTAAACCCAAGAACTGCTGTTTGTCATGGCAGCAGTTTAAGCAGTTTAAACACGACAGCAAGCAGAGCCCGTTGTTTTTGGTGGCTGTGCCCCGCAACGTGAACTGGGGAAAAAAAGGAAAAATAAAGGCGGGGGGCGGGGGAGAAATAAAAGGGGAGAGAGACTGAAGAATCTGGAATGTGTTGAGAACCCAATGGGAATAGGGTTCCCACTAGACGAGCTGAGTGCATTGGGAAGCTGTGGAAAGAAAGGATTACTCAGAGGAGACAGGGACCAGCAGCAAGGAAAATGGGAAGCGAGAGTGGTAGTCCAGGAAGATATTACGAGGTTGTGAGCTAGGGTGACGGTAGTGGGAACAGAAGGGAAGAAACACCGCCACGGACAGCCCCCCTTCCTCAAAAGTAGGACAGCTCCTCTCTCTCTGCCTAGACACATCTCTCATAAACATACAGACACACTTAGGAGGTGAGAGAAAACATAACCTCTTCACTCTCAGCTCTTTTCTCAGCTGTGAAGCCCAGGGGGCTCTCCCTCCTGGGGCCCTCCCTCCCTCCACTTCTACCCCAATGGCCAGAGGCATTTGCTCTAAGGACAGAGAGTCACGAGGGGGTTATTTATATCTGCAGCTGAGCTGTCTGAGCCCTCTGTCTGGAGGGCATGTGGTGGGTAGGGAGCAGGGCTACATCCCATCTCCCAGGCACAGCCCTTGGCAGGAAGTCTGCCCTGCACAAGTCCGGCTGATGGAATGGGGCCAAAGGATCAGAGAGGCTGTTGGCAAAGCGATCAGATCCCTGTGGTTGGGCAGAATAGCTTACACAGTCCAAATGCCACCTTCTTTCAGTATTTAATTATTTTCACAGTTCATGAAGTTCTTACTTATGCCCAACCTAAAGTTCTTACTGCAATTTTGCCTTCATGCTCTGTTTGGGGGAGATAGCCAACTCTCTAAAACCTTTCAGTAGGAAAATAGTTCTGCTCAGTCAGGTAGACAGCGTCCATTGAATCGTGGGGCTCGTGTCCAATAGGTTTCATGGCAAGAACTAACTTTGGATAAAAGCCCATTTACTTTGCAGTTCTAAATAACTCAGGAAGAATGACAGAGAAGACTGGCTTGACTCATTAAACTGGTGACACTTCTTTTTTATACCCCCGCCTCCGAGGGCTCAAGGCTTGTGCTGACAGGGAAACTCACAGATATAAATGCCCTCCTTCCAAGAGAAAAAAATAAATTTCTCTTGAGTCTAAGAAATTTTAGTCCCTTTAGATGACCTGGAGCATCACTTTTCCTCTAAGGCAGAGGTGACCTGCAACATAACTGCAGAGGCAGCCAATACTGCGTGGGCCCCTGCCAACTAGCAGGCTTTGTGCATGTGTTATTACATCGAATCTCCACAATAGGGCAGTTGTTCGCCTCATTTCACAGAGAAGAAGCCAAAGCTCACAAAATTGTTATGAGAGGGGGCTGACGTGGTGGAGGCTGGAACAGTGGAGGGAGCTGCTCGTTCCCATTACTAGGACATGGTAACTGCAGCCACCATCTGTCCACATTCATGGCAACCCCAAGGGTCAGGCAGTGGATCAAGTATAAGACTGGGTTGACACTGGTCACAAAGGGACCAGTACAAAGTGTCAAGTCTGGCAGGAGGAATCAGGGGCGAGTGTGTTTCTCGTCTGGAGGGACAGCTATGTTTTTCAATATGAAGTTGTTGGGGTCAGAGGAGATTGCATTCTGATTAGTAGTACTATTTCCCTGTGAGCAAGGTTTTGGGGAGTTTGCCATCTCCCTCAAACACAAAGAATTGAAGCAGAATGTTAATTCAGATCACTGTAAGGGCTTTAGGTTGAATATAAGAAAAAAAGAAAAGACTTCATGAATGGTGAAGATGGTTAGCTACCGAAGGGGCAAACGCTCAGGCTGATAGCTTTTCCGAAGGACCACGCAGGAAACAGCAGGACCTGGATAGACCTGTGCAAACTCATTCCTTTCCCCTTTCGCAGGAGGAAATGATCAACCACCAAGAAAGTCAGGCCCACCCAGCATGTCCCAGCCTTCCCTCCCATGGTCTGTGCAAAAACAAGCAGTGGCATAGCCGTGAACCCAACGAGCTGGCCCCATCACTGCATTTCCAGTTCCTGGAACCCTGAACGTGTTCGATGAGCATTTGGTGAGTAAATAAAAGGTCATCTGTTTTCAAAATTGTGTCCTTGTTGGCCGGGCCGTCGGCATAGCTCTGGGAAATGTGCTCCAGTTCACAAACTTCTACTCAGACAAAAGCTGACTGAGCTATAGTGCCCTGTGGTCCCAGTGGAGTTACTTCCAGTGCTTAGGGTGAAGGAAAAATGCTTCCCATCAGCTATTCCTGGTCAGCCACGTGAGAGAGGGGTAGGGGGTGGGAATGCATAGGGCCAACTCATAGGCCTCTCCTGTGTCAAGGGCCCTCCAGAAGATTCCAGATGTGCTGAGACAATTCTAGCCACAGCTAATATGCTCTTGAGCATCCCAGGGGACACTGGGACACTAAGTAGGACAGATCTGATGCTGCTTAAGTGATTCTGTGATTACAGTCATTTCTCCCTAATGCCCTGGTAACTTGAAATGTGACATTGATGAGTTCATGCCATCCAACAACCTGGCCAGAAGCAGCAGTAGCTTCGGCAACACAAGACAACATTTACTTTTTGCAGGTCAGCTCCTATCTCCTTGAGTCTAAATATTGACTTTATACTTCAATGAGTGAACCTTTTTTCCAATGCTCTTTCTGTTCATCTCTGGCTTCAAAGGTAGTAGGTACCCATTTGTTTCTGATTATATCAGGAGGAGGCTCTCTGAGCAGGAACACTTGCCTTCCAAGAGCAGCAAAAGGAGAAAATGGCAAATGATGGCCAGTTTTAATCACCCTAGAGCCTGTCCTCCTATGTACAAGGGGAGATACTACTGGAATTTCAGAGATGGCATCTTTTTTTAAAGCTGGTAATAGCTTTGATAAAGCCCTCTGCACATTCTCTGAAGACAGAGGTCTTTTACTATCAATCGAGGGCTCTGTCCATTTCATTTGTACTTCCCATTGCCAGCTCAGGGCCTGGCATGGTGTGGACTCACCCCAGGAGAGGCCGTCTCCCCTACTTGCATTATTCAGTAGGCATTTTAACTACATCTCCTGTCATGTGGGGAGAACTTCAGGGCTGGCCCTCCTGATCACATGCTGTCTGCCTTTGCTGGTGGGTGGGGGTGGGGAAAGGAAAGGTGGGGGGTACAAGTGTTAACAATTTTCCATCACTTTGCTCATCTCCTCAAGGTGAGATGACACAAACAAAAAGCATCATTAGCTTCACTATTTCCAATGATGGGATGAAACTCTTGAGGCAACACAGCCTACTTTCACCTTCCATGGTGTTAGGAAACAGAACTAGACATTATTATCTTCTCATAATTCCTTAGTCTAATTCAGTCCTAGTCCTCTTTTATTTGTCCTAGTCTTCCATTTTAAATATTTTTTATTCAAATGTTTAAATAAGCTTCATTAAAATCCACAAATAAGCCCAGCTGGTATGGCTCAGTGGTTGAATGTTGATCTATGAACCAGGAGGTCACGGTTCAATTTCCCGTTAAGGGCACATGCCCAGGTTGTGGGCTCGATCCTGTGTGGGGTGTGCAGGAGGCAGCTGATCAATGATTCTCTCTCATCATTGATGTTTCTATCTCCCTCCCTCACCCCTACTCTCTGAAATCAATAAAAATCTATATATTTAAAACATCCACAAATAAAATCTCCCAAGAAAACCGAAAGATGAACTATGAATTATTTCTTCTCTGCATACAGTGTTTTTTCTTGAACTCATCCTGACTCTTGAGGATGCTGATTGGGGAAGAGGCTCATTTTCCAGATTGTTCTGATTCATTTGATAATATCTCACCTTCATAATTTTACTAAAAAAATTATCTGGAAACGATAAAACTACTTTTCTAGTCAGGTATCACTAAACAAAAGCTACACCTGTAGACAGGATCTATAAGGAAGATAATACTCAAATATATTTCATCAAATTTCAACCTTTAACCAGACCTAAATAATAAGCAAAGAGGGCAAATTGCACAACAAACTTGACTGTGTAGTGCAAACTGGAAATGCACTGGGGAAAGGTACATACTGAAAAATGTTTTGTAACTGTAATAGTTTGAAAAAAGTTTAGCATTCTTCAATAGAATGTGGAAATCAATGCCTCCAGGTCTTGGTATGTCATTAAGGAAAAAACATGACTCACTCTATTTAAATCCCAATTACAATTAAAAATTAAGTTGTTCATAGAATGAGTACTTTAGACTGCATACCACAGGATAATGGACTAGCTCCAGCCAAGCCAATAAAACACATAGCCCATGAGGCTGAAAGGTCTTTGTGTTCTTGGGTAAGAAATGAAAAGACCATAACCTCCTAGAGTGCTGCTGTTAGGCAATCTAAGCCAACTCACCAGACTGTCTGACTTCTCAATACATCCATCATACTTTTAATGTTGGTGACAGAGGCTAAATCCATTACATTACATTAAATTACGTACATTATGGGTACAATTGGGCCACTTATAAACAGATATAATCTACAGTGGCCACTATAGATTTACATGTTTTATGACAACGTTCTGGCTGTTGGCAGTGAAATGTGTTGTGCTGCAAATATAGCTCATGATCTTAAAGGGACCTGAGTTGTCAATCACTTCTCACCCGTAAAAGCCAGATGACAAGGAAAAAACAACAACACACTTTGTTTTTCCTTTAAACTCAACCCCTCCTTTGAGCCAATGTCAACTTTCAAAGAGAAAAGGCAAAACACAAGCAAAGAAATTGAGATATTTATTTTAATAAGAAATTTCCAAGGAATGTGCCTGCTTCATCTTAGGAGCTACTCCGAACCCAACTGCCCATATCATCAATATCTGCAATGCTGTGATCCCCAATGTTCAGAAATCATGATCCCAAAGAACTGAATGATCCCAAATCCAAAAAGAAAGGTTAAATTATATCTAGTATACTGTGTTAAAACAAGAAAGTATATCAGTATTAGATTTTATGTTTTTAACCAGTATTAAAATACAAAAAAAGGGCGTTTTTCTGGCTAACCAAAAACTTCTATTCCCTGAGCATCTCATCTAATTGAGGTTGTGCTAAAAAGAGACTGTTCTAGGCAATCAAGTCTAGCATTACATAACATGTCAAGAAGAAACTAAACCAAAGATCTGCCCTCCTACCTTAAAACATTAAGATATTAAATGTGAGTCATTTTTTCACTCTTAGAAACAGTGTAAAAAGTCTACACAATCACACACATATTAGAAAAAAAACAAATTATTAATCTCCAATATGTCTATGCAATTTTTAGCTGCACTTTGGTTCAATTAAGTACTAAAACAATAAATTAAATTTGCTTTAGCACAGAACAGACAGATAAAGAGTTGAAACAATATAGCAGGATGTGTATGCTGTTCGTCTGCCTGCTCTCATTTTCCAGAAGACTGATGGTTCAGGAGACACTGCCAAGTCCATCGATGGGAGGACTCCGTTTTTACCACCACGGGTCAGTACTGGTCAGAACTTCCCAAGGCGCAGCTCAGAATCACAGGCAGCTGGTGATATATTTTGGCAGAGAAGCAGTCAAATTTACTAATTTAATGATCCCAATATGTGACTTAAAAGAAAAAGAAAAGGCTCAGCAACACTAAAAAGAATAATAAAAGAATGAAAATGTTAATTATGAGATAAGGGACCTGGTCAAAGGAACAAGTTAAAAAAACCTTTCTGGTTAGGAACCCAATTTTTCTCAAATAATAAATTTGTAAGGGAAAAAAACAACCTATATTTTTTAGAATGTCACATTACCGAAACCAAGGAGTAAAAGGATTCCCACATTATAACTTTCATATCTCAATCCATATGAAAATGCAGAGTACTTTTGCCAGTTTAATCAATCCCTGTGAAGTCTGTAGTGCATTCATTGGTCACATGGTTAAAACCGCGTGTAGGCATTTCGTTGCTGCTGCTGTTGTAATGGCTGCTGGGCTTGCTGCTGTTGCAGGCGAATTTGCTGGGAATAAGGGTCTTCCAAGGATTTTACAAATATGGTAGTTCTGGGACCAGTCTTCCATACGATACCATTGGCGTCTTTCACTGAAGATTCCACCGTAATGTTGTGTGTTCCAAGGATAGCAAAGTTCAAAAGAAATTGTGTACTGAAGTAATCGTTATGAGGCTCAACCCTCTGCTCCATCTCATTGGTCATATTGTCAATGGGTATCTGGAATACAAGAATTGTGAAGTAATACCAATAGCTAACATTTACTGAGTGCTTACTCTGAGCTAGGTCCTGCCTGAGTGCTTATTTAATCCATGCAAACAACCAAGAGGTAGGCACAATTATTATTCTTGCTTTATAGAGGAGAAAACCGAGGCAGAGAGGCTAAGAAATTTCTCCAAGGTCACACAGCTAATGAGTGATGGAGTGAGCCTCTGAACCTTGGTAGGCTAACTGCAGAGCCCATACTCTTAGTTATGGATTGACCTGACTCTTTACTATCTTTAAAGAATGAGCCCCCAAAGCCTTTCTCAACCCTTTCATATGCTGGCCTCTCCTCCTGAAGGAGTTCAGGGACACATCACCCCAAACATGCTGCTTTGGCATCCGGACTATTTTGAGCTCAAGACACTTGAGAAACAACAGATGCAGGAGAGGCTCACTGGCCTGCCCCCTTTTACCTAAAACAGGCCATAAAATATTCCTACAAGAAAGGTTGTCTCCCTATACCAAGAAGAGAAAACCATCCTTATCACCAGAGACTGGCCACTGATGCTGAAATGGACCTATACAGACAAACCTCCTAAAATACCCCCTATCTTCTATGGTCTCCTTCACTGCCCCAACCCCCACAATTTACTGCCCCAAGTCAAAATCCCCGTGTCATTTCATCATGAACTTATCATTTCTGTGTCTAAAGGTATATAAGCTTTCTGTTCTGGTCACTTCTTTGGGTCTTCATTCTCTTGTGAAGATTCCTATCTACATGTGAAATTCTAGTAACACTGGCAGGTTTTCTCCTATTAATTTGCCTTAATGTCAGTTTACCCTTAGGCCCGACTGGAGATCTACAGAAAGCAGAAAAGAAATTTTTCCTTCCCTACACTTATTTATCCAACCTCAACTTCAATTCCCATCTTTCTTCAGTCTATGAAGAGACATCCTGAATAAATAGGGTGCAACCACCTGTTTTAGGGGTTTTAAAATGTAAGGGACTGAAAAGGGACATAAAACTATGTTCATATGTTAGTTTTTGTCTTCCGAGCTAGTTTGATTTTGTATTTCCTAAGTAATGTGATTCCTCCCTGCTTTAGTATTAACTTCAGCATTAAATAACTTCAGAACTTGTACATCACTCACTTAATCAGTGTTTTGTTCAGATTGGCAGTACAATATATTGCAAAACAGATTTATGGGCTCATTCATTTATTTAGCTAGACAAACACTCAGGCCATTGTTCTTCAGTAACAGAATAACACACCTGCTGATGTAACCCTACCTCAACTCATGATAAAGTATGTCAGAAAGACACTTTTTCTGACAATGTATATACAGGTAATCTTAATGAGTGTTTGACTAGATTAACCTATAATCAGGCATCCTCAAACTACAGCCCTGACATTTATCTGGCCCGCTGGGTGTTTTTGCTGCTGCTGCTTGACCTGCTTAAACTAAGATACGTGCAGTGTGCATAGGAATTTGTTCATAGTTTTTTTTTTTTTTTAACTATAGTCCGGCCCTCCAACGGTCTGAGGGATAGTGAACTGGCCCTCTGTTTTAAAAGTTCAAGGACCCCTGATCTACATTTGTATGTGTTTCTGTTGTATAATTACTTTTATAAATGTGCCCTGAAGCTTTGTCTCAATAAACAGTTAGTATGAGGTCAATTTTCCAGAGTCATTCACCTGTAACATTAATAAAGTCATCAGGTACCAATTCAAGATCTTAGGATTACTTATAGGTATTTTTTTGTTTGCATAGTCAACTTTTGTAGAGTTTTTATATTCCTAAAGAATATGCCTATCAAACAAGATCTTCCTTAAAAAGATCAGAACAGGACCTGATGACTCTAAATAGATGATGCATTTTAAGTTGCAAACTCCCTGCAAATAACATTATGATTATGTACAGCAAGCATGTCAAACTCATAGCCCACGGGCCACATACCTCGTTTATTTGACCCGTGTTAGCTTTTGAGTTTGATATGCTTGATGTTCAGCATGACTTATTATAGCAGCTTCCTGACTTCAGTCAATGTCTTCAAAGGGGCAAATAAGCAAGCAGGAGACTAGTACTTCTCAGTTTGAATGTTTTTCTTCTTACTAGTAGAAATCATTATATACAAGTAACAAAGAGAATCATGGCTGCGGTTCTTTCAAACTCAAAGTAAGGAGAGAGCCGCAGACAGTTAACTATGTAAATTCTCACTATGATCTTCTGTGACATCAGAGATCACCCAATCATGAGAGCTGTGCTCTAACTACTGATTTTCTTCATCCGTCTCCAAATAGCTAGTGAGTGGCTCCATAAGGCACCATGCTTTGGGTCATGAAAATGAAAAGAGAAAAAGAGAAGAGAATGAAGGCTGAGCCTTATCAGATGGGTGAAGAGTGCCAGAGAGTAAGATATCAAAGCAAAGAAAGTAATGATGGCTCAAACCAGAACTTTTTAAGCTGAACACCAAAGAGAATAAAACTCTCTCTTTTTATCTTTACTAATACCCCTTTCCTTGCTAAGAACCTCTCTGTTCAAGCAAGCCCCATGGATACCAGCAATCTGAACAACTCTGTCATACCACGGTGTACTTGATCCCTTGCTCCATTTACTTTGAATAAACTGCCACAGAACTGAAAAGAGATGTCTAAAGGAAAGAACATTCTATTGACAGAAGCCAGTTCCAGCATGTCATAATTGCAAGAGTTTCATCGAAAGGCTGATGGAACTTGGGGACTAAACAAGGGCTGAGTCACATATGTTGTCACCTGTTGGGAATGGCTGAAGGTATTTCCCCAAATCTGAAAAGGGATGATTGCTGCCAGACAGCTCGGGGCATCTTAATCTACATGTTATTGCCTCCTACTGGCCAAACACCTGAAGAGCCATAGGCTAATTCTCCCCAATCTGATAATGGACACTGTATACAAACCCTGACCTTTGAAGTGTATATCTCTGCCTCGACCTCAGGACAATTTGTGTTAATAAAAAGCATGGGGTCCTGAGACGAAGAGATCTTAGCTCCTTTTAGCTAAGCTCCTCTGACTCCCATATGCTTTTCAAAATTATATTTCATCTCTGGACTCTTAAGTTATACTCAGGCCCTTTTCCAGATTGCTGAACCCTTCTTGATGCTGGAACAAGAACCCTGGCATTAATGGCGACCCAAACTGGGGCTTCCTGAACCCTGGCAGCACCAATATCTTACATTTGGAAGATTGGTATTTCATGGGCATGAATTCAGAATCTTAGCTTTGGCTAAAAAAGCAAGCATGGTTTTGGTTAACTAGCCTCATGATTCTCAAAGCAGCAAATTCCTAAGGTTATACTCATAAGGGAAGATTTTTACTTTATCTAATCGTTGTTATGTTAATGCCATATACTTTCTTTTTTTTGAAAATTTAATTAAAATAGAGAAAAATAAAACATGTGCTCTTTGGGGGCGGCGGTCATAGGGAGACACTTATCCCCCACTTCTGATGTTTCCTCGGCAGGAAAGGACCTTTCATCAGATGAACAGTACTGGTCTGCAGAGGAAGTGCGATCCACTGGCTAAGTTTTGGGGTGGGAGCTGGGCATGGGGAACTAAGCATCTTCTCTTTCCCTTCTTTTTTGAGCTCTGGGTGTTCCTTCCTGCCATTAGTTTTATGGGGGCAGGCTTTGTGTGTATTGGGCTGAAGCTAGATGGGAAAATTCATGTCAAAGGTACAGGGCTAGAAGTCCTTGCCGCCAGACACCTGAGCAGGGTTTCTCCCTAGCTTTAACAGTAATAACACTCATAGTCTGATCTCCATCTATCCAATGTTCAGGCAGGAAAAAGAGAAGTGTTGTTATCAGCCTCTCACACCCCAATATGTGCTTTTAGCTCATGTCCATCTAACCCTTGGGGAGGGAGAACTGCAATCTGCTTAATCATGAAAAACATGGGAAAACTTCCATCACATAAAATTGCATCACAGCCCTGACTGGTTTGGCTCAGTGGATAGAGTGTCGGCTTGCAGACTCAAGGGCCCCAGGTTCGATTCCGGTCAAGGGCATGTACCTTGGTTGCGGGCACATCCCCAGTGGGGAGTGTGCAGGGGGCAGCTGATCGATGTTTCTCTCTCATCGATGTTTCTAACTCTCTATCCCTCTTCCTTCCTCTCTGTGAAAAATCAATAAAATATATTTTTTTAAAAAGTCGCATCACAATTCTGCCTCTTTTGTAAATTACCTTATACTCTTGTCCAGATTTACTTTGTAGCGTAGAAGAAACATTCAGACAGACAGACTGAATTTTGCGAAACAGTCCTGGTTTAGATCCGTGCTGAACCACTCCCTCCACCTTCAGTGCCAGCTGCTGGTTATTCTGGACAGCGATGGGCTCTGCAGGGTTGCGGGGAGATGGCGACAGAGCAAGCTGGAAAAACAACATCAAATAAACAACCAAGAGCAAGCTTCCTTCCAACAAACATGTCTGTGCTAACTGCTGGTTATGGTTAAAATGTTACTTACCCCTCTCCCCCCCCCCCACCCCCCTGCTACATACAACCTGACTATGCTGGGACAACCAGATAGATGTACCTTTAAAGTCAAGAGTTCCTTATTTCTAATGCCTCCCTTTAAATACCCATTTGTTTTTTTAACCCCAAGCCCCAGCACTGTTTGAGGGTAACAGAGAATAGTGGAGGTACTGCTCTCCCAATTTCTGTGGGGAGGCTTATAACTAAAGAGCATAAGTTTTATGAAAACCAAAGGTAAGCTCCTGAAGAGAGCTATGTCCTGCTTAACCTGTAGGAGATAACTGGCTTTTAACTGATATGAACCTTATCATCCTTCCACTATTACCTTAATGCTGGTGGATTGCAGTTTCTGGAAAAAATACCTCTGAAATGAAAGAGGAACTTTCAGCAAAGCAATGATGGCATTGCAGAGGCATGCTGTATGCTGTGGGGGGAAAGAAATGGAATCAAATAAAAATGAATTACATCAATAAATGGTACTTTCAGGAAGAAGTTCAAAAACTACAAATGCTCACATAGATTATTACAAAACAACACCACCACCACCAATCAAGAAATAGTAAAAAACAACAACCCAGGTACTGTGCACATTTGGCAAGCAACTCATGTTAAGGAGTACAATTACAGATTTATACTTTATTGTAAAGTAGTACATTCCATAAAAAGCAAATGCCAGAAGAGAGAAAATCCACATTGCTCAAGGCAAGCAATATGCAAACTGTGCATTTCTAAAGAGCTTCGAGCTAGTAGATATATTATGACACTAAAATACAGAGTAATTGCCAGTTTGATAGATAAAAAGTACATGGTTAAGAAGCTGGAGCAGTAGTATTTTGACATCCCGGAGCTGACATCTAATCCCATCTGGAACTTCGGCTTAGAGTTGCCTCATTGGGTCAATCCATCCCCACCAGGCAGCTTCCCTGACACTATAGTCATGAGGCCTCAGGGAGAGGGTAATGGTGAAAGCTTACTGGAATTAGGATTAAGAATGACTATATAGTCCAACTCTAGGGAATTATGAAACTTTAATAAATGCTTTAAGTCTTAGTGAAAAGAATCATAGAACCAGATTTAAGAGTTCCAAGGTTATTAATTTAAAACCACTCTACTGATATACAATGACATACAAAAAGCTGTATATATTTAATGTATACCACTTGATGGGTATGAAGGTAACCATACACCTATGAAACCATCAAAGCTACTTAAAGTTCATCCCAATTAAAAAAAATTTTTTATTGCTGAGAGTATTACAGATGTCCCCTACTTTCTCCCCATTACCTCCCTTCAATCTGGTTCCTGCCCTGCCCCAGTCCTTCACCACCCCATTACCTGTGTCTGTAAGTAATGCACACAGGCATTTGTTCTTTGGTTAATCTCTCTGCACCCTCTTTCCCTCTGAGATTGGTCAGTCTGTTCCATGTTTCTGGTTCTATTTTATTTATCAGTTTATTCTGTTCATTAAATTTCTTGTTCATTTATTTTGATTTTTAGATTTAAATGTTGATAGCTATGTATTTATTGCCATTTTATTGTTCATATTTTTAATCTTTTCTTCTTCTTCACCTTCTTAAAGAATACCCTTCACAGAGCTTCACAGACAAAGATCATCTCAATTTTGATGATGACCTGGGTCACCTACATAGGTAGTGGAGCAAGCTGGAACTAGAACAAAGATTGCCTAATCCTTATTTAGTTCAGTGATTTTTGTTCCACTTCACCAATGATTTGCAAACAATAGGGGGAGAAAGTTACAGCACTATCAGAACACTTAATCTATGGGGCACCCAGAACCATTGCTACTTGGTCTACCATCCCCACCTCAGTCTACTCCCCTCAGTGGTCCCTCCAAAGTACCACAGGTTGAAAACCACTCCACTATACACTATGCTGTCTATCCGTCTAAGCTCTTGCTTTCAAGTAAATTGTCACCTAGTTGCCTACCCTGTAAACATTTTTTAAGAGTTGGGCAATAAGGCAGAAAGCCAGAAGAAACTACTCATCACTGGGTTCAGGCTACTGAATATTTTGTACCCAAAAGACTAGCAGTGATACAAATGCCAGGTCTATTACTTGAGAGAATAACAACAGGTTTAAAGACACTGGGCCTGCACTGAGTGGCCAGATTATTATGACCACCCCATCAGTACTCATTGGGCCACCTTTTGCCTTCAATACTGTGGTGATTCTTCTTGGCATTGACTTCACGAGATGTTGAAAGGTGATGCGAGGAATCTGACACCATGCCTGATGAATAGCACTGTCCAGTTCTGTGAGATTTAATGGTTGTGGAACCAGCTGCCTGATGGCTCTTTTAACTTCGTCCCATAAATGCTCAATTGTATTGAGATCTGGTGACTGTGGGGGCCACCTAAGCAAGGTAAAGTCTCCCTCATGTTCTTGAAAACACTCCTGCACAATACGAGCACTGTGGCATGCACATTTTCTTGTTGGAAGAAGCCATCTCCATTGGGATACACCATCAACATGACAGGATGAACTTGATGAGCAACGATACTTAGGTATGTTGTGCTATTCAGACGTTTATAATGGTCTGGCCCTCTAGCAACTTCAGTTATAGCTAATTTTCCTACAAACATCAGGTGGTCATAATAATCTGGCCACTCAGTGTATTTCTTCAGGTTTAACGGCTAAAACATCACAATTCATCTTCCTACAAGGAACCTGGGAAGCATGTGCAGGGACATTCTACTTGTGGTGGGACCTTTGATATCACAATAGTGCTTAAGGAGAGAAACATCTTTAAAGGATGGACTCAGAGGACCCCAAGTGACCTCAAGCTTTTTTTCCCAGGCAAAAAGGCACCATTCTCCCTTTTATAAGAAGAAATTCAGATTTTACAATTCCCCACTGGGAAAGCAGAACTGCATCTGAAACCACCAGCTCCCCAGACACCCCTCCCCAGGGACATTAGCAGCAATTTACTATTAAAGCTAACAGTCTCGAGGTGTGAAGTCACATATCTTGGTTCCTAACCAACACTCTTCATTGACAAATCCAATGCTTTCCAGCCTTTGTACTTTTTACAATACTGTGGCACCTGATCAGTCTCTTTTTCCAAGGAATTCCACGTATGGCCCCTGCCCTCACTTTTTCGGATTCTTCCCCTCCCCATCTTCTTTCCTAAGATTCTCTTCCTTTGTTTCTTCCTTAAATGTTGACACTCTCATTAGTCCATATGTACCTAAGAGGCATTTTTTTCTACTCCCATGACCTCTACGTTTAAAACCATCTTACATGCATTCTAGCCCGTCTCCTTCCAACACCAGACCTATTTTCCAACTGCCTGTAAGACAGCCACATGTTAAAAAATGAAACCTTCACCTTCTTCCACCATCCCTTTATATTCTCTGTCTCAGTAAAGGATCAACCACTTGTGCACTTGGTAACTTGGAAACCTGGAGACCATGTCTCCATCCTCTCACATTTTTTTAAAAAAATATATTTTATTGATTCTTTACAGAAAGGAAGGGAGAGGGATAGAGAGTTAGAAACATTGATGAGAGAGAAACATCGATCAGCTGCCTCCTGCACACCTCCTTCTGGGGATGCGCCCGCAACCAAGGTACATGCCCTTGACTGGAATCGAACCCGGGACCCTTGAATCCGCAGGCTGATGCTCTATCCACTGAGCCAAACCGGTTAGGGCATCCTCTCACATTTAATAAACACACACACAACACAAAAACCTAAGCCTTGAAAATATTGCCTCTAAGTATCTTTCTTATGTATCTGTTCTTCTCATTCTAATTCCTATTCCTTAGGCCCTTACCTTGGATTATGAGAGAAGCTTTATAACCACAGGACAGCCATTACATGTTCTGTTCCTACAGAACAATAAAGTACAATCTTAACCGCTTCTTTCCCCTACCCATTAAAAATTCCTAAAAACATCCCAGTGCCTATAGATAAAGTCCAAACTCCCTACCACTGTGTTCAAAGCCTTTTGCCATCTGGCCTCTGCCTACCTCTCCAGCACCCACCTGTGCACTCTGCTGTAACAACAGTGACAAACTGTTCCCAAAAGACACATGCTATTTCACGCCTCTGCTTTCAAACATGTTGTTCTCTGCCTGAAATTCTCTACTCTCATCTCCCTCTAACACTCACATGCAAAGACATCTTCTGAGTTACATCCTTACCCCATTTCGCCTATCCTGTGACATGCACTACTTTCTCTTTTGTGCTACATCTATACTTCGGGAAGAGCTCTATTTCTGCATACACAGTTTTATGTTTGTTTATAAAATCTTCGTTTCTTATTAGACTACAGGCAACTCGAAGGACGATCCTGTGTCTTTGTCATTTTTCTATTCCTAGGACCCAAGAAATACTTGTGGAACTAGATTTGGGGCTCAGATAATATTAAAGCTATAAAATACAATGTAGAGAGAAGAAAATTCACTAATCACGCCTTCTACACTATGCCAGATACTGTGCTAGGCAATACACATTATTTCATTTAAAGTTCACTGTAACTCTATGAGATAGATATTTTTTCCATATCATAGAAAAGGATTTTAGTAATTTGTCTAAAATCACAGACCTGCTGAGTGGAAGAGGGGGGATTTGAACCTAGGATTCTTTTCTCTGTACTGTCTCCTACTGAGCAGAAATTTCCCATTCTTTCCATGATATTCAGTGGGTTTAATTCCATTAAACTAAAGTTACTATCTGGAATCTACTTAACTTCTCAGAGTGCAGCTTAGAGGAAATATGAAATAATTTAATGAATGTCTCAGAGATGTGTGTGTTTACTTCTAAGATAATTTTTACAATCTCCCTTAGCAACTAATCTCAGTGTCAAACCCGTGTCAGTTCGAATCAGCAAATATGTACTGATGACCTTATGCGGAAAGCTGTATATCTGTCCTTAATACCTAACCAACCCTTTAACAACACACCCTGCCAATTTCTTCTAAAATACTTGATAAATAGTAAGAGTACAGAACAAGAAAAGCAGGAGCCAGAAGAGAACTGCGGGGAATATCTGATGCGTAGGCAGGGCAAAAGCTCTCCAAGGAGTAAAGTTCAAAGACAGGGTGTTATGGACTGAATGTGTGTGTCTTCTCCAAGTTCCTATGGAAAAGCCCTAACTGTCAATGTGTTGGTATTTGAGATGGGGCCTCTCAAAGGTGACTAGGTTTAGATGAGGTCATGAGGATGGGCCTCCTATAACGGAATTAGTGTCCTTACAAAAAGAGAAAGACCAGAGCTCTAATGACACAGTAAGAAAGAGCCAATTTGGAAGCTAGTAAAAGGGCCCTTGCCAGTTAACTTGTTAAGAAAGTGATCCTAGACTTTCCAGCTTCCCAAACCGTGAGAAATAAATGTTGTTTAAGCCACCAAGTCTATAGTATTCTTCTACAGGAGCCTGAGCTAATTAAGACGCTGGAGACTGGCCAGACATGCAGGAGAGAATTTGGGTGAGCGTGTCTTCACCTGTCCTGTGGCTGGGAAGTCAGGGGACAAGACTGAATAAAGAGCAAGTGCTCAACAGTGCCAAAGGCAGCAGATTCAGCAGACGAAAGGTGGACAAGTATACTAAAAAGTATCAATGGCATCACCTTGCAAGAACTGATTTAGTGCCAGTCAGATAAGCCCAGTTCTTTCTGTCTCAAGTGGCCAGGGGTTCTCAACCCTGGTGGCATGACAGAATCACCTGGGAGCTTCTAAAAATACCAACGCCCAGGCCTCGGCTGCACAGACACAGAGTTACCTGCTCTGGGGTGAATATTGATGCATTTTTAAAAAAGCTTCCAAAGTGATTCTAATGTAATAGCCAGGGTTGAGAATAACTGCAACTTCAGTTAACTTGTTAAAAAAAAGAAGTTTTATCTGCATTCTGGTAGAGCAGATTTGACATGTTAATGTGACTACTGGTACACAGCAGCTACAGAAGTGCGACGTGCTTTCATGAATCATCTCATTTCGTTCTCATAACAATGCTGTGAGGCGTGTACCATGGTAACTTGGCTACAAAGCAGGCACAAAGGAGACAGGCACAGAGAAGGTGAAGTCACAAGTAAGTGCCAGAGATGAGGAAAAACCACTTGCACGTAAAAAACACTTAATAAAACAAATGCCACTTGCCATGTAAGAAACGGGGGTATATTTCCGATTGAGTGATTCCACCTCCTCCAAGACATGATTATATACAGACATCATTCTTCTCTCATATTCACTATCAGCATGGGCTGCTCCTGTAGATCCATATTCCTGGGAACTGAAGTTACAATCAAGATCGATTAATGAACCACAACAGTAACAATTTTAATGTCTCAATGCATCAGGCATTTTCCACACATTCTCATTTAATCTTTAAAATAATGATGAACCCACAGCTATTTCCGTTTTATAGATGAGGAAACTGAAGCTTGGACAAGTTATGTAATTTGCTTCAGTCTCATATAACCAGTAAGTGACCAGCTAGAATTCAAACCTTGATCTGACTTCACTCAATCCCTTTGGTTGTTAGGTAGTATAAAACCTTGTCCCTATAGTCATTCCTCTATTTTCTAGGCAGTAGAAACAAAGGTTAAGTGCAAAGGAATCATGACAGACTGAATAAGAAGCTGAAATAGAAAAATGTAATGCATAAGCATTTAAAAATATTTTTTCCTGGTAATTCTGAAAAGCTGGTATGAGGTAGATAATAACATTCATGATTATAAACATCTTCCCATCCTATCCCACATTTACTGATACACTGGCATAGGTATTATGTTAGCTGCTAGAGATACAAAGTTGAATGAAACAAGATCTCCCTTCATCTCCCCAACCCTTTGAAGCTGTGAAAGAAATACACAGATTTCTGTAAAAAAATTCAGTGACATTATCAATGTCATGCCTCACTCTCTTGAGATTCTTTCCAGCAATAAGTCCCTCTTTAGTTAGAAGGCATAAAATATATACCACCAAGAAGAGAAGTTTTAGAAGGAATCTACTCCTTGCAATTACACACTATTGCAAATAAAACCTAAAGAACTCTCCCTCAAGGTACACGCTTTCTTTTCCAATTTTTCACTATTATGAAAGACAAAGATTAGGGGAATGGGTTTGAGGGATGAAAGGTGATAGAGAAGAGTGAAAAAAAGTGATAGGAAGGGGAGAGGGTTAGAGAGCATGTGCAAGCTGGCTAGATAACTCTTCACCCCATCCCTGCTGATAATGTGCCTACCTCTCTGTTAAAAGTTACGCAAGAAAAACACTAATTTCTATTATGTTGACCAGCAGTACAGTGACATGTGTTGTAAGCAGTTAAACGAGTATTGCACAATGAGAAATGGTGTGAGCATGAAGTTTCAATTAATTGGCAAAACTGAAAATTATGGAAGTTTAAAAACATCTTCAAGTTTTAAAGGGAAAAGCTTGTTTTAAAAATAAATATATAAATAAATAAATAATTTTAAAACAGCAAGTCAAACATTGCAAACTAGGGAAAATAAACATAGATAAGGTGAGGCTAAGTAGAAAAATAAGTAAAAGTTAGCATGTCACCAAAAAATTAAAATGGATCAGATGATGGGGAAAACTTTGCTAAGTAGAGTAGTCTGAGAGTAGGCAGTACTTTAGGAGAGAAGATAAGGAACTTGGTATTGTCCTGTAAAGAAATGTGAGTCAACACTTTAGAGCAGCGGTCGCCAACCTTTCCGACCTCATGGACCACCAGTGGTCCGCAGACCACCCATTGGCGACTATTGCTTTAGGATATAGAAATTTAAAGTGCATTATTGAGCCCTGGAGCGGTATGTCAAGTGGTTAGAGCATCAGCGCTTATGTTGAAGAGTTACAGGTTTGATTCCTTGTGTGAGGCAACCAATTGATGTTTCTCTCTCTCTCCCCCCACTCTCTTCTCCCTCCTTCCCTTCCACTCTCTCAAAATTAATGGGAAAAATGTCCTTGGGTGAAGATTAACAAAAACAAAAACAAAAAAATGCATTGTCGATTATAGTCTCTTTGTTGAGAAAGTTGATTTTGGAATCATAGGCCTTACTAGATTGAAAATTATAGACCGTTAAAAATTCATATTCCAAAATAGAATACTATCGTAGGAAAAACCAATGGTCATTCTTTTATAAAAATACTAGAGGCTGGTGGAGTCCCTTGGCCTGGCCTACAGGGATCGGGCCAAAACTGGCCCAGTGCATGGATTCGTCCAGGGAGTGTGCGGCCCATCTCGCCCAGTCCTGATTGGGGCAATTAGGCCAGAGGAGGGACCGTGGGAGGTTGGCTGGTTAATTAAGTTTAACTTAATTATATTAACTTGATTTCAGAGAAGAAGGGAAAGGTGGAGAGATAGATACATCAATGATGAGAGCAAATCATTGATCGGCTGCCTTCTGCATGCCCCACACTGGAGATCAAGCCTGCACCTGAGCATGTGCCCTTGAACAGAATCAAACCTGAGACCCTTCAGTCAGCAGGCTGATGCTTTATCCACTGAGCCAAACTAGCTAGGGCTAACTTAATTTTTCATACCAAAGTTTAGTTACAATATGTAAGAAGAAAATGTTCAAATTTAATGAATTTCTTCCCATTTAATTTTCCAAGTCAATGTTGAGAAAACAGGAGGCAGGAGGTAAGTAATCAATAGTCAGAAAATTCAGGTTTCATCACTAGCTATGTGACCTTAGACAAATTCTTCCTCTGTTTTTTTTAAAATATATTTTATTGATTTTTTACAGAGGAAGGGAGATAGATAGAGAGTTATAAACATCGATGAGAGAGAAACATCGATCAACTGCCTCCTGTACACTCCCTACTGGGTATGTGCCCGCAACCCAGGTACATGCCCTTGACTGGAATTGAACTTGGGGCCCTTGAGTATACAGGCTGACGCTCTATCCATTGAGCCAAACCAGTTAGGGCTCTTCCTCTGTTTTGTTTTGTGTGTTTTTTTCCTACAATTCTTCTTCTAAAACACTGTTGTGATGAATAGATTAGATAACATATTTGAAAGCATTATTTAATGTAAACTATTATTAGAAATACCTTGCAGATTCTGGATCTAAAATCAGAGCTTCTATTGCATGAGACATCAGCAAACAACTCTGCTGCTGTCTGGATTAATGTTAAGGTTATACCTAAAAGTAAAAAAATCTATTACAGACTTTATATTATTTGAATATTAAATAAGTCAAGGTGAGGATCGTATTTTTAGTGAAGGTAATTGTATGTTATCGACTCAAATAGTCTGGAGCTCTATTTTTTTCTTTTAAGGGATATTTGGTGTCTGAAATAGTGATTCTCAAATTCTATATCAGGAAGGATATTTCAAAGGGGAGCTATAGGCTCTATGACTCAATCTGTGTTACGTTTGCAACCTATTTTGCTAGAGGTGGAGAAATACCACCATTGAGTCACCACTTATTTAAAAAGCCTGGTGTAAGTCAAAAAGTAAAATTATATTGCTTATATTTCAAAGTAGAAATTACTAATTGTAATAAATTTATAGGCTTATCTATTAGTCAAGTATATCTGAAGTATTTATGTTTAAAAGAATACTTCAAAAGAACAAGATATATAGGATACAGCTCTACATTCCTCAAAGTTGCCGAATCAGCATCAAAAGATGCCTGATAAAGATCCCCATATCGGGAAGCAAGGCTTCGGAATTCTTCCATAGATTGTTTCATCTACAAAGAAGGAAAAATATTAATTATGATAAACATGCTATCATTATTGTATTAACACAAAAATCAAAACAAACAAAAATATGTAAAAAATACCTCAACTCATTTTCATTCCATTCATTTTTATAAACCTTGTTAAATAAAATTAACAAAAGGCAAATAAAAATACAAATGTGCACAACATTATGATAATTTATATGTGATATATGGAAACAAAGTAATTTGCATTTTTATCTTCTTTTAAGTTCCAATAAAATAATTAATATAGTTATTAACAACCCAAAGTTTCTTTAAAATGTGAATCCTTTTTCTTTATATAAATATGTAGCATTAGAATGACATCATTAATCACTCTGTCATTCTAATAAGACATCAGCCTATTTTTGGCAAGACAAATGAGTTAATAAGCATTTGATGCTGAATGTCCATGAGTCAGATCATTGATTTATAAACTTCAGGATTTTTCATCTCACAACAGGCCTCAAAAACTTCTAAAGTGTAAACAAAAACTACCCTGAAATAGGTTGACACTTGCCTGATTAGAGATGCGACCACACCTCTGCAGTTCATTTCCTAAAGTCATGGCAATTGTTGTGGCGATTGCAGGAGGAGGGCTTGTCTTTAGACTATTGCAAGTACAGATAAGTTGAGAGAAGGCTTGCAGAAGGTCAATTCTGAGTTTAACAAATTCACACTGAAAACTTAAAGGATTTAGTGGTGTACTGGCAGCCTGGGGGTGGGGGAGAAGATATATTTAAGACAAAATAAATATGGCAGCAAAATGGTGCAGTACACAAACAAATTTTAAAGGCAATGATAATGCCCTATTTCCTAAACTGGGATATCTGCTGTATTTTTTTTATATACCCTACATGAAAATATGTAATGTTATACCTATTCAATAATTAATAAAGAGAAAAAATGAAAATAAATTAAAATTCCACCATTGCAGACAGAATACTAAAATGGTTCCTGAGTCACACGCCCTGGTACCCGGGTACCCACACCATGTGTAATCTCCCCTGAGTGTGGGTGGAACCTGTAACTTGCTTCTTACTAACGAAATATGGCAAAGGTAATGAATGAATTTTGAGGATGTAATTTGGTCCCTAATAAAGTAAGTTCATATTACAGAAAAGGGAGATCATTCTGGATGGATTTCTGCTAATCTGGTGAGCCCATGAAAAGGGCGCTGGAGGTGAGCAATTCTCCCGTTGGCCTCAAAACTTCCGCGGGTTCTAGAGCTGTGAGGAAATAAACTCTACCAACAACTACATGAGTTCAGAAGAGGACCTTAAGCTTCTGTGACCTCATTAACACTGGCCCTGGCTGACACCTTGAGTGGAACTTTGCGACATGAGTTAAGCCATACCTAGACTTCTGACTCATGGAAACTGAAACACTAAACAGGTGCTGCTTTAAGCCACTAAATTTGCGGTAACTTGTTACATACCACAGAAAATAAATACAAACACTTTTTACAATTTTTATTCCTGAGAAGGAAGGTAAGTCTCTCATTAATCACTGTGTTGGGAAATTAGACACCCAATATCAGATCCCCGTAAGCAGAGAATTTTGAACTTCTCCTGTTTAGTTTGGTTGAAGCAGGTAAAAGCATAATCCTCATAGCTGTACTATCTCAGGTTAGACCATTCATGTGTCAGGGAGTATAAAGGGCAACCCATATTCATGTCTTCTCAGTTACAAAGACAGACAGCTAGTGTCAGATCCACACTTGCCAAATAAATGGAATACAAATAAATCTTTTTAAAACGGAGCAAGTGCTTATAGTCTGTTGAATGAAAGAACTCCAGTTCACCCTAACCAGTGTGGCTCAATGGATAGAACATCAGCCTGCGAAAGAAGGGTCCTGGGTTTGATTCTGGTCAAGGGAACATGCCCGGGTTGCAGGCTCGATCCCCCATAGGGGGCGTGCAGAAAGCAGCTGATCAATGATTTTCTCTCATCATTGGTGTTTCTATCTCTCCCTCCCTCTCCCTTCTTCTCTAAAATCAATAATAAATTTTTTTAAAGATTTTAAAATAGTAATAATAAAAGAACTCCATTTCAAAAGGAGGTGATCTGAGGTTCAAAAACCTGCTGAGGTCACAATTTGTTAATGGCAGAGTAAAGAGTAAGAAAAGGGCCTTTTGTCTGTCAACCGAGTACTTTCTTAATTACTGCCAAGCCTCATTAAATACACATACCACACAAATCATTAAAAGATTATTAAATATTCAATAGAGGTTTTCATAATATTAAGTCTACCAAGCTAAAAGTTTTGTGAGCCTGTTTCACAGTTCTTAGCATTTACTATACTGAATGATTAACAATTTTCTGCTCCACATAAACTAGAAAATGAAATAATTCTATTGATCAGAACCAATAATTATAACTTTTTATTTTTTGAGGCATTTATTAGCCTGATATAGGCAAAAACAATCCTTTCCTAGAATCAAGAGGAGAAAAATTCCAGCACTCAATGCTACTTTTTAACATGGAGAGGAGCTTCTGTTTTAAAATAGAAATCAATCCTGAGCAGAGAAACTGTACTTCAAAAGATATATACCCACAGAAGTCTGAATATTCTGTCTCTTTTTGCCATCTGTTTATTCTATGTTCTACTTTAAATCATTTCTTTTAGGGTGTGCCACCATTACAAATATTTTAGATTATGTGATAAATGTACATAAACTGTTACCAAAAGTTTTATGGCCCTATTGAAAATGTACAATTTAAAAAATTGAATGACAATGTTTTTTAAAATGTTTAATATTGATTATATACTCTTCAAGGGGAAAAGTTCTTGTATTAACACAGAAAATGCTCAATTAGGAGTTAGAAAAACAGTTTCTTTCTTAGGAATATAACGGATTTAAAGGAAACATACAAAATGTTAAATGTCTGCTTTCTCTGTATCCCCTTCACTTTCTTAGCTGAAAAAATGAAAAATTTAGCTAATAACTTAATTTGGAATGGAAGGGAATCATGGGGGTGGGGGAAATACTCGCTAGCATCCTTAATAATTTCTTCTTTATCCACAAAGTAAGAAACTCAAGTTTCTTAGTGAGGAGCTTTGAGGTCTGAGATGGGTGGGGGATTTATGTCAATGGCAGCAGTGACTTAGGCTGGGGTGTTATTAATAGGATTCTGGAAAGGAAGGATCATATCTCCACTTATCCCTTCTGTATGGATTCAGTAATCCTCTTCATATATGTTTCCTGGTACTTGACATAAACAAAATGAGAAACCCAATCTATGAATATTAAAACGTAGATGAGGGGTTAAGGATTTACTTCCATGTCCTATTTATTACTTTAATATTGCCATATATACCTATACATACATACATATACATACATACATACATACATATATATATACATATATATATACATGCTCTATCAGTCCTTAATTACTGCCACGCCTCATTAAATACACATACCACAAAAATCATTAGAAGACTATTAAATACACACACACACACACACACACACATATATATATATAATGTCAGATGTTTCAAGGTAGTTAAAATAAGGTAAGAAAAAGAAAGGGGAGGCCATTCTCACACATGTCGTCGTCACCAAAGGAGAATTAAGAGGACTTACTGTTAAGGATGCAATCCCTTTGTGGTAGAATTTTAAAGACTCGGCAATACAAGAAAGTGCTGAACTATAATTCTCCTCTTGCAACCCAGTGAGACACTGTTCTGCATGTGAGAACTCCTTCAAACTATTCAGCCAGAAGTAGAAGTGTTCTGAAGCAACCTGTGTCAGCAAACTCTGATAAAGCTCTCTGGCCATGTCATGATTACCCTAAAAAAAAAATCATGGCACATAATGAAGTTCTTACAATTGAATTAGCAGCTAAAAGACAAACTGAAATCTCGGATAACCATAACAATCATTCCTTGTATTATATAATTCTTTGAGATTCAGTATTTTCTCAGACAACATATGCTGAGTTGCTTTCATGTAACCTAATGTCCACAGTTCTTTACAAAGACAGTTCCAAAGAGAAAATAAAGGAATTAACTACAACCTGAGTCCAGAATTTTAGTTCCAAATATGGAAAGTATAAATACTTATCATATGTCATTCGGGATGAGCTATTTAGTGGGGGTAGGAAAACTCCAGTAAGCTCTATCACATGACTATCAAGAAGAGTACTGTGCTTGCCTCTGGAAATGACTGGGGGGGAAGAGTGGTTGTTGGGGGGAATGTGAATGTCACTTAACTGCTGGGGCCCAGGGATGCTCAGTGCCCTGCAGTTAGGATGCTTGGGACAGTTGGGTATAATAAAGAATTCCGTCCTGTCAGTAGTAGTCCTCCTCCCAGTTGAGAAACAATGAGAACATGTACTTCAATCTCCTAAAACAGTGGTTCTCCATCTGTGGGTCGTGACCCCTTTGGCGGTTGAACAACCCTTTCACAGGGGTCGCCTAAGACCATCCTGCATATTAGATATTTACATTACTATTCATAACAGTAGCAACATTACAGTTATGAAGTAGCACTGAAAATAATTTTTTGGTTGGATCACAACATGAGGAATTGTCTTTAAGGGCCAGAAGGTTGAGAATCACTGCCCTAGAATAATGCTTTTCCAACTGTTTTCTGGACTTAAGGTTTCCATACTACCCAAAGCTCTGTATTTCTTTCCTCTCAAACAAAATTAATGAAAATTGTTGGGCTTTGCATATGGCTAAGAAGGGAACAGCATACTAAAACTTTCCCATTTCTACACAAGAATGATAAGTTTGAGGAGAGAAAGGGAATAAACAATGGTGTATTGACAAAGGAGGACAGACATGGTGGGTGGGAGGCGACTGTGGTTATGAAAGTATCAGGCGAAATGAAAGTGGTACTAACAACCTGCACCCAGGAAGAGCTCAGGTTTTTGGAATTCACATGGGACTTTCCCATAACATCTATGGATCTCACATACCATTCTGGATGCCTGTCTGGCAATTCGGTACACAGTCCATCCATTGGAGACGCTTTCAAGCTGCTGCTTAATGACTGCCTTTATTTCAGCAGATAGTGCTTTCTGACTGGCGACAAAAATCACAGTGGCCAAACTCACCTAACATTGAGCAAGAAGACAGACAATGAAAAAAAATCATGTAATTCTACTCAGTGTCACAGATAGCTTTACCCAAAAGGGAGGAAAACTAATGACAGTCCATCATGTAAGAACAAAACTTGTTCTACTTTGACATTTACTAATTTTTCACTTTGAAGTTATAGAGCAATTTATTCCATTGTTCAATTGTTTATAATTCCCATAAATATGGATAAATTATAAAATCACAATGAAATGCTATGCAGCACTGAAATGAGTAAATGAGAGATACACTTTTCAATATAGATGATTTACACAAAATAGGAAAAATACGAAAGATTACATGCAGTATGGTAGCATTGATATAAAGTTAAAAATATGCAAAATAGTGCATGCTACTTTGTATGTATACTAAGGAAGTGAATATATAACAAATACATGGGAATGATAAACACCAAATTCAGGATAGTGGTTACCTCGAGAAGGGAGTTGTACAGGTAAGTAAAAATCAACTGTACTAGTAATATTTTTTTCTTCAACGAGGTGATGAATGCAAGGGTTTTCAACATATGATTCTTTAAATTTTTTTATTATGTTTCATAATATAAAATGGCTTTAAAGTAATACTAACAAAAAAGGGATAAAGAACATTGGTTGAAAATGATGCTTCAATAAATAATAAACTTGGCCAACTGCTTCTTAGTATTCCAAAGCTGATATAAATAAAGGACCATATCTATTGTGGTAACTACATGATGTCATTCCCATGACCGCTGCCACTTGGACCTCAGGGTAACCCCTTTCCTGATAGCAAACAATGAACTGGGGTAATCTTTTACAGAATATGCCCTGGAGCAGCAGTCGCCAACCAGTGGTCCGTGAGGTCCGAAAGGTTGGCGAACGCTGACCTGGAAGATTAAATATAAAATAGGCTTGAGTAAGCAATTTCATTAAGCTTTTCCAACTCCCTAAATTCAGATGACCAGAAACAATATGGAGTGGCCAATTTAAGGCTTACTTTTAATTTATGCCTATTTAGCATGTAGCCTACTTTCAGTTTGGTAGAACTTTCAGCTAGACAATATGATCACTTCCATGGCTTTTTTAACAAGCATACACCCTTCCCAACCCCAGGATTATACTGAAACCTAAACTGGATCCTAAACAGCTATAGAATCCTGGGTTGGAAAAGAGGAATCTGTGCTAATCTATGGTTGCTATTATCATCAGGTCTTTAACCTACATTTTTGGAAGTACAAAACAGGGTTTAGTTCATTATTTGCTTTGTATAAAAAAGAAAAATCTATTATCATTTTACCTTTTATAACAGAACAAACATATCAAATTGAAGTCTTTGGCTACACTAAGCTGACTTGACAGGGCGTAGGAAGAAAGAAGTTTTAGATCTGAACTAAATAGGACTTTCTAAATCAAAAGTAGAAATCGTAAAAAGCTCATGGTTCCAGTTCTATTTTGACATTCAGCATTCCCTTGGTCTTAGGTAAATACTTTAACCTGTTGCTTGTTTTGCTTTGTAAGTAAAGTCTAATAGTCAAGTTAACTACTTGAAGTAATTCTCAACAGACCAGGTCTTATTCACCATCAAAAAGTGACTCTTTACCAGAAGTTCCTGCTGCTTGTCTGTGGCTGATCGTCCGATAACCTTGTAGAGATCCATGAGATCGCCCAGCATTCCATCGCCCAGCACTGGCAGCTGCATGGCAATGGCGGCCAGGCAATGGCACATCAGGATCCGGGCAGCATCCTGAGCACTGTGCAATTGAGTCAACAGGGTCTCAACCACGGACTGGCTAAGGTGGGGTCTGCCCTTGGCCAACTTCACCATACACTTCAGAGCAATCTGCACAGTGAAAACATAACAGACCACTTACTGAAGGTATTAAGTAAAGCTTTAAAGAAAAGAACTTTGTATAAATTACTGGGAAAAATCAAGGAAAAGGTATTGTTTTTTTGTAGGCATAACATTTTTCTTCGTAAAGAAACACATGACATAATGGATCCCATATTAAGATATGCAAAATGTACCATGTTTAATACCAAATAACAAATTAGGACTACACATTCATCACTCATTGCAACCTAAGACCATTAAAAAAAAACAAGATGAAAATCATAAAAAACAATCCTGAAGAGGCAAAATATACGCCAAACTGAATGTCATCATTTCTGTACTTTCATTACTTGTAAGTAATGCTTCTAAAATGTGGTTTGTAAATTTATCAATGCCATCATCTTCCTATGCTGCTAAACATACAGATTCCTGGGTCCTACCCATTCCAAACTTAGTGGATTAACTGTGTGTGCACATATCCTAGGTGACTCTTAAGCACACTGCAGGAAGAAGAGGCTTCTAATTTTCTCTTATGTCTGAGGTGAAACAAAAACCAACTGGTAGCAGTTAGTGGCACCACTAACATCCCAGTAATCAAAAACTAGAAGCCCAGAAGTCCTCTCACTGTTATAGAGCCACCTAATCACTAAATCCAGTAATTTCCACTTTTGTCAAGTCTCTAACACCTACCTCTTTTCTTTTTTTAAAAGAAGTTTTTAAATTCATTTTTTAAAGAGAAAGGGAGAGAGAAACATTGATGTGAGAGTGAAACACTGATTAGCTGCCTCCTGCGAGCTCCCTACTGGGGATCAAGTATGCAAGTCGATCATATTCCCTGACTGAGAATCTAACCAGCAACCATATAAATGTCAGTATCCCCTAGATGGGACACTCTTTT
>PVJC01012368.1:8093-39874 GCA_004026665.1 Murina feae
GACACTGTGGGAGGCAAGCTGGCCAGGGGGAAGGGTCACACAAGGTTGGGTGGCCGAGGGAGGTTGGCTGTTGGTGTGCACTGACTACGAGGGGTAGCTCCTGTGTTAAATATCTTCCCCCTGGTGGTCAGTGCACATCATAGTGACTAGTCAACTGGTCATTCCAACTGTTCCAATGGCTTGGTTGTAATGGTACCTAAGGCCTTTATACATATAGACTAGAGGCCGAGTGCACAAAATTCATGCATGGGGGTGGTGTCCATCAGCCCAGCCTGCATCCTCTCACAATCCAGGACCTGTTGGGTAGGGTCCCTAGGCCTGGCTGGAGATCAGGACCTATTGGGGCTTTCCTTCCCCCAGCTGCCAGTAGCTGGCCTTGCCCCCACCTCTGCCACTGTTTGCTATCTGTGCAGCGCTGCCCCCTCCACTGCCACCAGTCACCTCCCCCTGCAGGTGACAGGCATGGGTGCAATCGCTTGGTTGGTCTGGTCCTCCCTCTATGGGACGATCGCTGGCCAGCCCCACACACCCACTACAGGGTCACTGGCCTGTGACCTGGGCCTTCCTCTGTGGGATGATTGATTGTGGGGCCCCCAGATTGACCACCCCACAGAGAGAGGCCTCACCCACCCGGCTGGGGCTCCATGATTGGTCGCTGTGCAGAGGATAGCCTGGGCCTCTCTCTGCAGGGTGGTCATGGGGTGATGGTGGCACCCCCCAACCAATTGCATCACACCCACCTTGGCTGGCCTGGCACCAGTGCGTGTCATAGGGTGGTCATCTGAAGGTCGTCCAGATAGTCGTCCAGATGGTAGTTTGCTGTTCAGTCATTTGGTCGATTTGCATATTACGCTTCTATTATTATAGATATATTTTTAATTATTTTTCTAAGAATAGGTATATTGAACATTTACTAAAAATGTGTTTCTGGCACAATTCTAAATGCTTTACCTGCATAATATCATTCTATCCCACATAATGCTCTAAGTTATCATTATGTCTCATTTATTGAAACATAAACTAAAAATTAGAGACTATAAAGGTTATTTCAATTGGTTAAGTTTACATACAGTCAACTGTGGTTTCAGACTTTGAACCCAAGACATCAGAGTCTCAAGTCAACTGTCATAATTGCTGGTGTCTAGTATAAATGAGGATGGCTTTCTGATATCTGTCCTGTTCTCTAATAGAGACAATAAGAAAAGGACAGCACTTCATTCATTAATATTGTAATACATTTATTTAAAATTATTAACATTCCCAAGGTATGCATTATTTTAAAATGATAAAAAATTTGGCTTGGTCATATGCTTGTAAACTCTTTAATTTTAAGTGCAAGTATGTAAATACCAAAATAATGTTTAAAAAATCATACAAAGTTTTGCTGTCATATATTATGAATGTCATTTCTTAAAATACTATACATTTTTCAGGAAATAAAAAGAAACAATAGTGAGAAAACAAAGACAAAACTGGGAACAACTTGTACTGCTAGAGAACCCTGATTAATATTACCATCAAATATTAAAACATATTATACAAGTTTTATCATATTTAAAAATTAAATAGACATGAAAGTCTTCATAACAGCAAAAATAAAACCATACCATTTTTTTAAAATTGTAAACCATTGCAAAGCTATGGACATTGAAGAAATCTAAAAGAACTAAATGCCATACAGATGAGCCACTCATAGATGACGAAACAAATGAAGAAGATTTTATACTTGGGCCAGATAATAATTTTGGGTGCTGGACAGGCAGAGGAGCAAGCCTATCATAGTAGGATACTCTGCCCAGATTAGGAAACACCAGCCAATCGTCTGACCATTCAGTTGGTTGGTGTATTTACGTCTAGAGTAACATCCACAGCAGAGACAATACTCTCTGTCAAGTAATTCACCTACATGAGAATTTTGCTGAGAAAGGAGAGACTGTGGGAAGGTTGGACAATGACAATGAATCATTTGATCTGTATTCTGAAACCTGCATCTTGAACCATCAACATCCAGCAATCTATAAATCTCACAGTCTAGCTATTGCCTTGTAATCTGTATTTTCATAATCCCCAGGCTTAAAGTTGCATAGTCCCTTATTTCTCGGTCCCTGAGTACCGTGATCTCATATTCTTGAAGTCCAGCAGATCCAAATCTAGCATCCTTGTAATTTAACAGTTTTTAAGTTCAACTGATTTGTATTCTTATTTTTTCAAGGTCAATTAGTCTCCCGATGTTTAGTTAAATGGTCCTCCTGGTGGAAAGGGCTAGAAAGCATCTTGAAAACCTTTGAAATGTGAATGGAGCTGTTTAACCGAAATTGCAATAAAAACCAAATCCAATTTAAATTTGAGTATGATCAGAGAGGTTAACGCAGTGGAGGCAGAAAAAATGAAAAGCTGAAGAGAGTTCCCTCTGCTTTCCTGGTGCCTGTGGTCTAAAGCCCTGAGTAAACGGATACCCTGCCTTATACAGGATCAGATCCTGATTGGGTCACCATGATCGGTCTCTCATTCTAGCTTCTTGGGGAAAGGAATGTTGACTCTTGTAACAATGAAAGAAAGAGAAAGGCGAGAGGGGAGAAAGAGAGAAAATAATCATGTTTATATTTATTAGTTTCCACAGCTCTTTAAGGCACATATCATATGTATGTGTACTTATGTATGTGTGCATATATAAGCCTCTCAAGCTATTTAAAGTGTAAAGATGTGAGAAACATGATAAAAAATTCTGAAGCATGCAAAGCATCAGGAAGATGTGATCTATCGTCAAAATAAAATTCAAACAGACACAGATACATTTATTGCCTTAATGTGACCAAGTCTCTATGAGCTGGCTTCCATAGGCATTCATTCCTCTAATCTGTGATTGCCATTGTATTCTGATGCCTGGCGATTGGCATTGGCTCAGAACCAGTGTCCAGTACACATTTCTATTTACAGATGGGTTATCATCAACTTAGAAAATACTTGGTCAAAAAATTAAAGACTATATTTGAAGCAGGGGATTTCCCAGGGGTGAGGATGGCAGAGCCCCTAGCGCTAGGACGCTTGCATGCATGACTCCGGAGACCAGGTTCTGTGACGCAGGTCTAATTTTATTGTGGAAGTACAGCAGTATTTATAGCAGAGGTGGCCAATCATGGAACATATTCTTAGGGAGCCAATGAAAGGTCAGGGTACTGTGTATGTGGCTGTAGGAGAGGCTCAGGCGGGCGTTGCCATCTCCCTGGTGTGCCGGAAAGATCTGAACTGCTGGAGTGTGCTCACAGCATTGCATTAGCCACTGCACCAAAACAAAACTTCCTGCACTCTACTTACATCTCCCCCTTCCTTTTATTAGCGCCCATTGGCTGTGTATTATCATGACCTGCTGTGCCTTTATTCGGGCTATCATGGTGAACATGCAGCAGAAGAGGAAGAATACTATACCAGCTAGGGTAGCCAAAATGAATAGGTTAGCAGGGTTTAGCCAAGAGAGGTGGCTGAAACCCAAAGTAAGATACATTTTTTTGCGGTGGTGCAATCAAAAGAGCTCTCATTGCTTATGAGAAAAAGGAAAGGGGGCCTGAAGCAGGGCTGAAAGAAATTCTGGGTGGACTTACTGGTCTGTTTAGTAATATTGCCCTCCCAGCTGCCCTCTGAGGTGTCAAGAGTAGTTGACCATTTTAACACCTGGTGGTTGAAAGGATCACAGAATAAGGTTCCATTCCAAGAAACCTCACTGTGTCTGGCCCTATCGCAGGGGAGGCCCGCCGAACAGTTAGAGGCTCAGGCGACAGGGAATTGGAGACTATCGGTCCCCATAGGCATTAAGACCCCAGGGTGTTGCACCATGGTCCATAGAGTCTATCCGTGTACTCCTGTACTGTTGGCAGTGATGATAGCACACATTAATAAGAATAGAGTCCCTGCTGAAGGATTCTCTTCCAGTGCCATTCGTGCCGCCTGTTCCTGTAGCGCCTTGATATCGCCCCACGTTATAGGGTGAGCCCTTCTGCCTCGGGGACATCTCCTCCCCCGGTGCCGTGTCTCCTCTTCAAGTGAGAGATCCTCCATTTCTGCCACAGGTTGGGTGACTGGTCTCCGACTCATCTCTTAAGGCGTGTGGATTGACATCTCTCGCTGGAATCCAGAGAGGGTGTCTCTCGCCTTCTAGGAAAATACAAGCAAAACCTCTCCCCTGGGTTGAATAGGGGGTTTAGGGCTGTTGATATAGACAGACTGTTTCTAACCCAATTAATCTGGCCACAGAGCTCTTGTAATTCATGTAAGGTCAATGAGTCCAGGATTGCTACTTGAGGAGCTATAGGGGTTAATTGTTACTGGAAAGGCTTGAGGGGTTTTCCTTAATTCTGAAGGTAGAGAAGCCTATAGCTTTCACAGTGTGGACTGCATAAGCACTATCGGAAAAGATACTAACTGGATTGTCCTGACCGTATAGAAGTACGTGTATCATTGCACGTAACTCCCCAACTTGTTGAACAAGTCCCACGGATCAGGGGGTGCAGAGAGCTCTGGTGAGGAGTATGAAGGAAGAAGACCCTCCTCCACTGAGGCTGCAAGGGCCTTGGGTATCGGCAAAGATCGTTCAGGGGGGATTTCAGAGAGACATGTGAGGATGGCCAAAATGGCGGGCGTTAGAGAAAGCTGAAATGTTTTTCGTGAACCTCCGCAGACATTACACGTTTGAGTACTTTCTCTCAAGTGCCTGGGTCCCATACGAGGGCTTCTAAAAACCAGGAATTAAAGTGTAAGAGGCACTCCTACAGGTTCTGGAGTTCCTTTTCTGAAAACTTGCCTACTCTGCAAATGGCGTGGAGAGCTCGCGCCTGAGGGGCGCGTGCTTTGGGGGGAATATTGCCCATATTGCAGAGGGTCACTCACCCAGTCCAACGTTCTGGGTGCCCCACATTGGGCACCATATGAAGCAGGGGATTTCCCAGGGGTGAGGACAGCGAAGCCCCTAGTGCTAGGACGCTTGCATGCATGACTCCGGAGACCAGGTTCTGTGACGCAGGTCTAATTTTATTGAGGAAGTACAGCAGTATATATAGTGGAGGTGGCCAATCATGGAACATCATCTAAGGGAGCCAATGAGTGTAAAGGTTGGGGTACTGTGTACGTGGCTGTAGGAGGGGCTCAGGCAGGCATTGCCATCTTCCTGGTGTCCCGGGAAGATCTGAACTGCTGGAGTGCGCTCACAGCATTGCATTAGCCACTGCACTGAGACAAAACCTCCTGTGCTCTACCTACATATATTTATAGCAATTTTAAAAAGAGTCTTTTTTAAAGATACTCAAAATCCTTCTCATTCCCAGTGCCAACTTCTATAAAATGATTCAGATATAAGAATTAGGTCAATGTCCATGATTACTCATTGCAGTGACACGATTCAGGACTCTGTTAAGAAGTGAATTTTACTTTCTTTCTTTATTTTTTTCCCAACTAAGCATCCTTTTAGTGTGCTTACTGTCTACTTCAGTACTATTAGGAACATGATCAATTAGGTAAGAAGAAAGATGACTGCATATAAGCACATTCCATGCATTCCTCTTTCCCTGATACCCATTATGATGATCAGACTCTGGTACTTGGAAGTTACATGCTCATATTTTTCTTCTGTTTTTCTGGGATTGTAAAACCGCCTTCATTGTCAAAGATCTTGTTTCAATAGTAATATTTATACTGTAAATCTAAATATATAAAAGCCTAAGTGACCAGAACGACCGGAATGACTGGAATGACTGGTCATTATGACATGCACTGACCACTGGGGGCAGACACTCAATGCAGGAGCTTCTCTGGTGGTCAGTGAGCTGCCACAGCCAACCTCCCTGGACCAACCAACCTCCCACTGTCCCTCTCCCCTTGCCAACCAACCTCCCATGGTCTCTCCCCCATTTGGCGGCCCCAATTGGGCCATCAGGCTGCCTTCCAGGCTAAAATGGGGAACTGAGAGTAGGTGATGGTAGACACAGCCCTTTTCCAAGGGAGGATGACAGCTTGTTCCCTTCTTGAGGCTGGTGGCCAACAACTCATGCCCTGTCTCGCCCCCTGGCCAACAGGCCCCAATAGGCCTGCTGTCTGCCCACCTCTGTGGCAGCAAGGCAGCAAGGGAAGGAGGCAGGGGGGAGTTGGGAAACTGTGTGGTAGTGGGGTGCCAACGATGTTGGTATCGGCATCCAGCATATGTTCCTTTCATGCCTGGCCTGTCAACCATCACACCCTCTCTTGCCTGGTCCTGATTGGCCTGGCCCTGATCAGCTCTGATTATGCGCCAGGCCTATGGACCCCATCTGTGCAAGAAATTCATGCACTGGGCCTCTAGAGTATGAGAGAGAGAGAGAGAGAGAGAGAGAGAGAGAGAGAGAGAGAGAGAGAGAGAGGGAGGGAGGGAGAGAGATTTATTTCAGAGAAGAAGGGTGAGGGAGAGAGATAGAAACATCAGTGATGAGAGAGAACCATTGATTGGCTTCCTCCTGCACACACCACAATGGGGATTAAGCCTGCAACTCAGGCATATGCTCTAACCAGCAATTGAACTGTGACATTCAACCACTGAGCCATGCCAGTTAGACAGTAATATCTATACATTTGTTATCATCTTGCAGAAGACAGCGACAGTAACAAAGCTTTGATGATGGGAGTGTCTTTGGATCTTCTTGAAGATATATTAATCAAATAGGTTAGCACATCACAAATCTCTTCAACAATGCTCTCAGCCTTTGAATGCTTTATTATACAGCTGAAATTCTGGAATGTCCATTTCATTTAATGTAGTATACCACTGGGTCTTGATTTCTTGCCAAAGAGTTGAGCTATCTCTTAGAATCTCTCCCAGAATCTGTGGTAAATGTACCCACACTAATGGACTTAGCTTAATATAAAGTCATATTTCTTTCTGCTTACTTGAAAACCTTTAAAATATATTGTTGTACATAGTTATTGGGTTACCCTCTATATAAATTAGCAGCATTTTATAATTACACTAGTGGCCTGATGCATAAAATCCATGAATGTGTATGGTCCCTAGGCCTGGCCGCTGATCAGGGCCAATCAAGGTCTTCCAGCTGCCATCCAGAGCCTTTCTTTCAGCTGCTGGCTAGGACCTTCTTTCCCTGGCTGCTGGCTGCCGGCCATCACCTTCCTTCATTTCTTGATGCCCCTTGGTGGTCACAATATATCATAGTGAGCAACCAAACTACTGGTTGGCAGAACTCCTAAGAGGACAAAGTTCATATAAGCCAAAAATTTGTGCACTCGGGGTGGGGGGGGGGGGTCTCTCAGCCCGGCCTGTGCCCTCTCACAGTCTGGGACCCCTCAAGGGATGTCCACCTTCTGGCTTAGGCCTGCTCCCTGAGAAATCAGGCCTAAGTTGGCAATCAGACATCCCTCTGGCAACCCAGGAACCCTCAGGGGATGTCTACCTGCCAACAGAGAGCAGGCCCAAGCTCCAGTCAGACATCTTTAGCACTGAGGAGGCAAGAGAGGCTTCCATCAACAACACTGTACTGACAGACATCAGCCTGGCTTGTGGTTGAGCAGAGCTCCCCCTGTGGGAGTTCACTGACCACCAGGGGACAGCTCCTGCATTGAGCATCTGCCCCCTAGTGGTCAGTGTGTGTCATAGTGACCGGTCATTCCCAGTTGTTCTGCTATTAGGGTCAATTTGCATATTACCCTTTTATTATATAGGATAGAGGCCTGGTGCATGGGTAGGGGCCAGCTGGTTTTCCCTGAAGAGTGTCCCAGATCAGGGTGGGGGTCCCACTGGGTTTCCTGGCGAGCCTGGGTGAGGGGTTGTTGGCTCTTTGCAGGCTGGCCAGAGTCCCTTCAAGGTGGGTGTCCTCCCCTGGGTGCCTGACCATTCTGGGTGAGGGGCTGATGTCTGTGTGCAGGCTGCCTAAGCCCCCCAGCAAGGACCCTCATCTCATGAAGGTGGGGCTATCCTGGGCGAGGGGCTGATGGCTGTTGGCAGGCTGGCCACAGCTCCCACAGACCCAAGCTTCCAACAAAGCTGGCTGGAAGCAGGTATCTGGGATTTATTTATCTTCTATAATTGAAACTTTGTTGCCTTGAGTGGAGGCCTCAGCCGGCCTAGACAGGTGGGAAGCTTAGCTTCCTCCATCACCAGGGCAACCAAACCCCTGTTTGCTCTAACTCTGTGGCTGTGGCTGCCATCTTAGTTGGGTTAATAGTCACTCTGATTGGCTGGTGGGTATAGCTTGGGATATAGTGGAGTAATGCAATTAGCATGTTACTCTTTTATTAGATTAGACACCAGAGATCTGATGCACGAAATTTATGCAAGGGGCTAGGCCCTTGCAGCTGCAGCAGCTTGCCTTGGCCCTCACAGCCTCGGCTTCATCCAGAAGGTCTTCTGGCAGTCTGGTCTAATTAACATATTACGCTTTTATTATTATAGAAGCTATAGATTGTTGTTAGGTGATCTTTTATCCTATAAGGATAACTTATTCTACCTTTACTCTCAGAGAACACTTGAATCTGAATCTAGTTATTTGCCTGAAAGAAATAAGAAATGGCAGAGATCAGCTATCAGAAATCTGGGATCAACTTGCTAAAACAAAACATAGAAAAGAAATTAATATAACACAATGACAGTAAAAAAGTACATTATATAAGGTCTCACACATGGTAGAATAAATTTATCCAGGTAGGAAATTAGGGAATGTGGCTAATAAGTAAAACATTGAAAGGACTAGAGAAAGACTGGACCTTGGTTTCAGAGTCCAAAATGATTTTTAGAGCTGGCCTACCAGGGAAGCTACTCTGAATTTGAAGTGAAGAATAAACTATATCCTCATAACTACAATCCAGCATTTAGAAATAAAAATTCATTGCTACTACTGTACCTACCATTTGATACCCAGAAAGCTGGGGAATGGACACTGGAATGCAGTTGCAGAGAATCTTCATGTTAACAAAATTTATCTTACAAGATGGAAAAACAGAAAAGTCCAAAAGAGCAAGTAGATGCATTCTTTTGTTCATTAACCTGCACCTTTTGAACTCCATGAAAATGTATTTAACAAGTACCAAAAAAAATATGTTTACTCTTTGGAAAAGAATGACTGAGTTACCCAGTCCAGAATATATATATAAGAAAAGTCAAAACCTCCAATCAGACTATGTTCATGTGTTATGGGATGATAACTAGAAAACATACTTTTATTGTGTATATAAGTATGTTTCTAATATTACACTGTAATATATAATTAAAGTGTAGATTTATATAGAAACAGTGGTGGGCAAAAGTAGCTTTACAGTTCAAATCCTATCTAATAATCCTATCTAATAAAAGAATAATATACAAATTAGGCATCACTCTGTCACAATGATGGCCACCCTCATGGCCACAAGATGGTGGCTCCCATAGCCACAAGATGGCAATGCCCAGTCTGGCTCAGCCCTGCCACTGAAGTGGTCAGGCCTGTTAGCCAGGCAGGTGGTGGAGGAGGGGGGGTCCCAAGGGGCAGAACAGGTGATCAGAGGGAGCTGGGGGTAGCCTGCTCATGCCAGAGGCCTCAGCCATGGCAAGGGCAGAGCCATGATCAGAGCGGGCAGGGGCAGAGCCAGTGATCAGAGGGTATGAGGGTGCCCTACCCAGGCATAAGGCCTGGGACAGAGGCCTCAGGCCTGGGCAGGGGCAAGGCCAGAGATCAAAGGGGCCTGGGCACCAGTGGAGCTGTCAAAGCAGGGGCCTGGGTATCCCCTGCCCAGGCCTATAGCATTGGCCAGAGGCTGCAGTGGGGCAGGGGTGGAGCTGGCAATCTCAGGGCCTGGGCAGAAGCAGAGCCAGTGATCTGAGGGGCAGGGGCTGAGCCTACTATCACAGGGGTCTGGGGGTCCTCTGCCCAGGCCTGTAGCTTTGGCCACAGCCTGCAGTGGGGCAAGGGTGGAGCTGGTGATGGCAGAGGCCTGGGTGTCTCCTGCCTAGGCCTATAGCCTTGGCCAGAGGCTGTAGTGGGGCAAGGGCGAAGCCTGCTATCAGAGGGGCATAGGGGTCCCCTGTCCAGGCCTGCAGCCTTGGCTAGAGGCAGCCAGGTGGGCAAGGGCAGAGCTGGTGATGGCAGGGGCCAGGATCAGAGCCAGTGATCACAGAGGCCTGGGCTGTGTGAAGCCAGCGATCGGAGGGGCTTGGGAGTTTTCTGCCCTGGCCTGCAGCCGCAGCCAGAGCTTACAGGCCTGGGCAGGGATGGAGTTGGGATTGGAGGGGCAGGGGTGGAGCCAGTGATTGGAGTGAACTATAGAGGAAACACCTTTTCTTACTGCTCACTGGCTAAGCTCCCTGTATGCCACTGGTAATATTCTTAGTAACTTGGGTAATCCTTAAAGACAATCTAGGGTTTTCCACTACACTCCTGGAGAAAAAAAAAATGAAGGTGCACTGCTGGAGGACTAAGAAATGTCATATCCTGCCCTAGCCAGTTTGGTTCAGTCCATAATGCCTCAGCCTGCTGACTACAGGGTATGGGTTTAATTCTGACCAAGGCATGTACCTAAGTTGAAGGCTCCTCCCTGGCTGGGGTCCAGGTCAGCACATATGCAGGAGGCAACCAATCAAAGTGTTCCTCTCACTTTGATGTTTCTCTCTGTTTTTCCCTTCTCTTCCAGATTCTCTACAAATCAATGGAAACATATCCTCAGTTGAGGATTAAAAAAAAGGAAGAAATGTCATATCATATGAAAGACACATCTTGAAAATGCCTAAAGAAAGTTATCATTTTTTCATGGTGAAGGTTCTGGAGTCTGTGTTACTGAAAACACCTTGGTGGCTGCGGTGACTAGCAGTGGCTGTAGCAGCAGGGTGATGGAGCTGGTGGCTTACCCTGGTTAGCCTGGTTGCCTCCCACAAAGGTAGGCCAGACACCAAGGGGAGCAGGGAGCAGGCCTAAGCCATCAGTAGGACACCACTTGAAGGCTCCCAATATGTGAGAGGGGGCAGGCTGGGCTGAGGAAACCCCCCCCCCCCAGTGCACGATATTGTGATAATATCCCTTTGAACTATGTCAAAAATTTTATCCCTTTGTCACTGATGAGACAGATAGGTGAATATTGTAATTTCACTTGCCAGTACATTTTGTAAGTTGTAATTAAGCTATAATATAATTCTTTGAGGGGATCTGTCATTTTATTATAAAACTAGGGACCCAGTGCACAAAAGTTTGTGCACTTGGGGGGGGGTCCCTCTGCCTGGCCTGTGCCCTATTACAGTGTGGGACTCCTTGGGGGATGTCCACCTGCTGGCATGCCTGGCCAGCCTGGGTGACGGGTTGATGGCTGTTTGTGGTCTGGCCAAGCCACTCAGTGGGAACCCTCAACCTATAGGGCTGTGGCCAGCCTGGGTGAGGTGCTGAGGGCCATTTTCAGGCTTCCCACAGCTCCTTCAGTGTTTGGGTCCCTACTGGGGTGCCTGGCCAGCCTGAGTGAGGAGCTGAGGGCCATTTTCAGGCTGGCCACAGCTCCCAATGATCCAAGATCCCAGTGAGGCTGGCTGGAAGCAGTTTTCTGGAGTTTATTTATATTCTATAATTGAAACTTTGTTGCCCTGAGAAGAGGCCACAGCCTGCCTAGGCAGGCAATGAATCCTCTTATTTGCTTCAGCTCCATGGCTTCTATAACTGAAACTTTGTTGTCTTTAACTGAGGCCATAGCTGGCCTAGGCAGGTAGTTTCCTCTATCACTGGCCTCCTGTTTGCTCTAGCTCCGTGACTGCCGGCCACCATCTTGGCTGGGTTAATTTGCATGTAGTCACTCTGATTGGCTGGTGGGTGTTGCTTGGGTGGTGGGCGTGGCTTAGGTGTAACGGAGTGAGGGTCAATTTGCATATTACTCTTTTATTACATTAGAAGGGCAACTGGATGTGCAGTTATTAAACTGGACACAAATTTGCTATAATTTATAAATATTTTTGCTATCTAAAATCACTTCCATGTTTGTTAGCCATGTTTATATGGCATCATGTTGGATTGGTGACTTCTCTATTTTAATGAAAGAAGAGATGGACTTTTATACTTAGTTATGTAAATTTTTTCATATATAGTGGAATTTGAATATCTATAATTGAAGCTATAATTGATCTCTAGAAAAAATAAAGTTCCCTACCTACTATCTTACATTTTTTGAGGTTCTGTTCAGTATTGCCTCCTAAGGCTCTTCTTAGCTGGGCTGATATAGTTAGAGGTATTAGTTTACTGACTTTTTTCTACAAAACCTATTGCTGTTTAAGAGATTTCAGGATCTAGAGGAACTGAAATTAATTATAGACAAATTTGGAGAAATGAAGGCTCAGAATTCTGGGCTTGTGTGGGCATGAGAAGTGTGCTTTATAAGAAAACTCTCCCCATCATTGTAGAATGCTATGGACGCAATTGTGTTCCTTCAATACTCATGTTGAAATACTAACCTTCAGTACCTGTATTTGTACATAGGGTCTTTAAAGAGATAAATAAGTTAACATGAAGTCTTATGATGGGCCCTAAGCCAATATGGCTCATGTCTTTATCACAAGAACAAATTATGACACAGACATACAGAGGAAGCAATATGTAAAGACATAAAGGAGAGATGCGCATCTACAAAGTCACAGAGAAAAGCCCAGAAGCAATCTGCAGTCATCTTGATCTCAGTCTTCTAGTTTACAAATTGTGAGAAAACATACTTATTATTTAAGCTACCAAATCTGTGGTACTTGGTTAAGGCAACTTTAGTAAGCAAATGCATAGTCATTTGAGACATGTACTTTGATTGGGGTAGGAGTGGCTAGAACATTGAGCACATTTTTCTTAAGTTATTAGCTGGATGAGGCTGAAAAAAAAATCAAAGATTAAGCAAAATCAAAGCTGCATTCTTCCTCTAGATGTATCGCTCAGGTGCTCTATTTAATGTATGACAATATAGCGGTATTCCCTAAGAGTTCATGCAACATACTCTATCACATCTAAAATAATTTCAACACTATTGTGATTGTTGTTTCTCTTTTCAAGGTTCTGTACTTAATTTTGTGTTTGTAATTTTATGTTAATTTCTTGAATTAGAACTAATCCTCATTCACAAAGTAGAATTTCTCACTGCTTATGTGAGTATTTTATTTCAATTAAAGTTACAAAGATGACTTCTGTTTACCTATTCCTTCCCTAGGTTTTTCTAGTGGTTGATCTCTTGATAGTAAGAACCATATTTTAGTCATTGTTTCCTCAGAAACCTTCAGAGTACCTGACATATGCCAATATTCTACAGATATTTTTAGGGAACAAGAGAAAGGAAAGATAACATAATCAAAACAAAAACAATTTATAAGAAATACAGATGTTATGGATTTTATATCTATTTATTTATTTATTTATTTATTTATTTATTTATTTATTTATTTATTTATTTTTGTTAATCCTCATCCCAGAATATTTTTCCATTGATTTTTAGAGAGAGTGGAAGGGAGGGAGAAATACACAAAGAGACACACAGATTGGTTGCTTCCCACCAGTCCCCTGATCAGGGCTGGAAATAAGGCCTGCAACTAAGGTACATACCCTTCACCAGAATCAAACCCGGGACCCTTCATTCCATGGGCTGATGCTCTTCCACTGAGCCAATCCAACTAAGGCATTTTGGATTTTAAAATCTAAACAAGAGAAGAGTTACAACAATGAAATAGCACAAATTAAAGAAAGGTTTAAATGTGCTATTTGGACCAAATGATCTCATTATGATTGAAGGTGATATAGTCTCCCTCATGACACTGAGATTTTAATTATTTACTTCTATTAATTAGAAAATACAATATACTTCCTGACCAATGTGGCTCAATGGTTGAGCATCAACCTAGGAACCAAGAGGTCACAGTTTGATTCTCACCCAGGGTACATGCCTCAGTTTTGGGGCTTGATCCCCTGTAAGGGGTGTGCAGAAGGCAGCTGATCAATGATATTTTTCTCTTATTGATGTTTCCATCTCTCTATCCCAAACCAATAAAAACATATTTATTTAAAGAAACCAAAAAAGCAACATATTGATTCTGTTTTATTCAGTTACTAGTATCTCAGATTTCATTGAGATACATGTTAAAATCAATTTTTATGTTTCTTTCTAATATAATAGAATGCTTCTTCAGGCAAGAGCTAAAGGTATATACTAGCTTCATATATATACGAAGTTTATATATATATATATAAACTTATAAAAGCGTAATATTGAAATTAACCATTTCTCCGGGATGGGGTAAGCCACGCCCTCCAGCCAATCAGAGCGGCTGTATGCAAATTAGCCCAGCCAAGATGGAGGCCACCACTCACGGACCTGAGTAAACGGCAGCTTCCATTGCAGCAGGAGTGAAACTGAAACTGCCGCCCACTCCGGTCCACTATCCTGGCTCAACCAAAACACATTTTTGCAACAAAATAACAATCATAGAATTCTTGGGAGCTGAAGGAAACAGCAGGCCTGTCCTGAGTCTAAGAATAGCATTGTTGCATTACAGACTCTGCGAGGTGAAGCAGAGAGGAGGCTTCATTAGTTAGTAGGCCAGCTTAAAGGAACAGCATCAATTATAGAAGATAAAGCCCAGAAACCTGTGTCCAGCCAGCCTTGCTGGGACATTGGGTCAATGGGAGCTGTGGGCAGCCTTAAAGCCTGAAAGCACCAATCAGCCCGTCACCCACGCTGGCCACAAACCAATGGGGCAAGGGACATTCCTGGGGGGCTTGGCCAGCCTGGAGACAGCCATCAGCCCCTCACCCAGCCTGGTCAGGCACGCCAGCAGGTGGACATCCCCAGAGGGGTCCCAGACTGTGAGAGGGCACAGGCCGGGCTGAGGGACCTCCTGAGTGCACAGAGCAGCTGCAGGGTGGAACAGTGCAAGACCCAGGACCGGTGAGTGGGAAAGAGGCAGCAGGGTTGGCAGCCTGCTTGGCGGCTGCCCAGGCCCTTTGCGGGGCACAGGGAAGTGGGAAAGCAAGGCAGCAGGGTACTGGTGAGTGGGAAAGAGGCAGCGGGGGCGTCTCGGCCTGCTTGGCAGCTGCCCAGGCCCTTTGCAGGGCACCGGGGAGCAGGAAAGCAGGGCTTCAGGAGCCGGGGTCCTGCTTGGCGGCTCCCCAGACCTCTTGGCGGCACCAGGAAGTGGGAAAGGAAGGCAGCAGGGGACTGGTGAGTGGGAAAGAGTCGGCGGCCTGCTTGGCGGCTCCCCAGGCCCTTCCGGGGATCAGGGAGCAGGAAAAGGCTGGCCTGACCATGAGGCAGGGTTTTCCCTGCTTTCTGGTGGCTGGAGGAAGATGGGCAGTAGGCAAGCTTGGGAGGCAGGCAGCACCCAGCCCTGGTCACAGCTCAAAAAAGAGAACAACATGCAGGGGAGGGCAAGAGTCTGAGAGATCAACATAGAGGGGGTGCCTGATCCAAGCCTGGGGGCAGGCCCCCGGCAGGTAGACACACACACAGGAGGACTGCTCGGAGCCTCAGTTGCGGCTGGCGGCAGGTCCCCACTGGTGACACACACACACACACACACACACACACACACACAAAAGACTCCTGGCAGACTGGGGCTGTCATAGGACATCCACTGAGGGGTTCCAGACTGTGAGAGGGGGCAGGCTGGGCTGAAGGACCCTCACCCTCCCCCCCGCCTGTGCACGAATTTCATGCACCGGACCCCTAGTGTGTGTGTGTGTGTGTGTGTATCTATATCTATATCTATATATATATATATATCTATATATATATAGTAAAAGGTTAATATGCAAATTGTGCCCTCAGGAGTTTGATTGACCAGGAGTGTGACCACCAGGGGGTGGTGCAGATGAAGGAAGGCCTCAGCTAACAGCAGGCAACAGGAGGTGGGGTGTTGGGGTGAGGAAGGCCCTGATCGATGGCCAGGCCTAGAATTAAAGACATATATTCTATATATATACTGGATACCTGCTACTGTATGAGCTCTATTTGATTTCATCATCACTTGAGAGAAAATCAAAGAGACATAGATCTAAATTCAAGAGATCATTAATGGGAACCCAAACCTGACTTACTATGTGCGAGTGATTGCTATATCCCTTATGATTCAATTAACAAGTTAAATGAGAAGACAACCAAATAGGTCAGTTTTGGTTGAATTCAAATTTCCTGAAGCATAATAAATAGTATGCATGGAAATAGCTATCATCTGCCAAGAGTGACCTAAAAAAAGTATTTAAAAGCTTTATATTGTTAAAGCTTGCATAGCCTGGTCTCTCTTAATAAGCCACTAAATAGATACATAAATACTCCCCAAAGCTTGATTTATATGACCCTATAAAGTTTAGATGTCTGGGGAGTTCAAAATAATGCAACCTTTATTTATGAGCATCTAGAACAAGAAACAGAATGGAAAATATTCATTCATCAACAATGCTATTGGAGTATGCTGACTTTTTTCTTCATTCTGCTGTTCTCAGTACACAGGGATAATGAGAAAGAGATGATCATTGACTCTTTCACTTATTTTACCAATCATTTCTGTGATTCAGAAGTCATGATATAAAATGACTGGGGTCATATGTCATTGCATCTTTCTTTTTTCTTTATTGATTAAGGTGTTACATATGTGTCCTTATCCCCCGATTGCTCCCCACCTCCCTACTCATGCCCTCACCTCCCTAGTGTCTGAATCCATTGATTAAGCATATATACATGCATACAAGTACTTTGGTTGATCTCACCCCCTAACCCCCACTCTCCCCTGCCTTCCCTCTGAGGTTTGGTGGCCTGATCAATGCTTCTCTGTCTCTGGATCTGTTTTTGTTCATCAGTTTATGTTGTTCATTATATACCACAAATGAGCAAGATCATATGATACTTATCTTTCTCTGACTGACCTATTTTGCTTAGCATAATGCTCTCCAGGTCCATCCATGCTGTTGCAAATGGTAGGAGTTCCTTCCTTTTTACAGCAGTGTAGTATTCCATTGTGCAGATGTACCACAGTTTTCTGATCCACTCATCTGCTGATGGGAACTTAGGCTGTTTCCAAATCTTAGCTATTGTAAATTGTGCTGCTGTGAACATAGGGGTGCATATGTCCTTTCTGATTGGTGTCCTTTCTAGTTTCTTGGGATATATTCCCAGAAGTGGGATCACCAGGTCCCATTGTATCTTCTATGCCTGTAGTTAGCCTTCAAAAGAAGCTGATTGGTTAACCTCTACTAAATTATTAATTTTACTTATTTTTAAGCAAGGGTTTTCCCACCAAAAAAGGAATTTCATTTAAAAATTTGGAGGTAGCAGGCAATGTGGCTATCTAGTTAATTCTTATTCAAAATCATAGTGTTGAATTTGGCCTTTGCACATACAGAAGAGAAGTAGACACTCACATATAAATACCCAAATATTACTATTTTCTTTTCTTCTAGTTATTTTGCCTTTTCATATTTGGAATATTTTTATATGATACACAATGGGGAACATTTTAGAGGATCATAAACTTTTCTCCAGATATCAAAGGTTTGTATTAGAGGTATCATAAAGGGCAGGAGTTTTCAGAACAAAGCTGAACAAAAATGAAGGAGGAAGCAGTCAAGGGCAGCTGGCCTTTTGAGTTCCCGATAAAAGAGTAAATTTAGGACAGAAAGACTACAGACTCTGCTGGGGATTATTAGGTAGGAGATGTTTGGAATTAACGGTCATTTCATTTTTTAAATTAAATCTTTATTGTTGAAAGCATATCTATGTCCCACTTTCCCCCCACTGACTCCTTCTAGCCTGCCCCTCATCCCCCACCCTAGGCGTTCACCACCCTGCTGTCTGTGTCCATGGGTTATGCATATATGCATACACAGATGGATTCTCACAAAGTTTTCCTTTACTAGTTCATTTCCCCTTTCAGTCTTTTCACTTTCCACACTTTTATTCATCTTTCATCATTTTTTTTTTAAATCCTCTTTCTATTATCTTTCCCTTTAGAACAGCATGGTTAGACCTAGAAATTTTTTATTATGCTAAGCAGAATATTGCTTATTTTGTCAGAAAATGACAAATATATGATCCCACTTATACATAGAATTTAATTAATAAAATAAACTGGTGCAAAAAAAAAAAAAAAAAAAAAAGCAGTAGGACCAGAGGCATGGATACATGGAACAGAGAAACGGACCTTAGAGGTGAAGAGGTATGAGGGACTGGAAGAGATTAGCCAAACAACATATATGCTCATGAACACAGATAACAATGCGGTATATGTGAAGGCTGGAGTGGGGGTAAAAGAGGAAAATGGGGAACACTGTAATAGTGTCAACAGTAAAAGAGAGAGCAAAGAAGGAAAAGAGAAAACAGAGACACAAACTAAGAATATAAAAATGAAAAGAAAAATGAGAACAGAGAGAACAAAAAGAATGGAAAGAACAGAGTAAAAGAAAGAACAAAGAAAGCAGAGAGAACAAAAAAGCTATTTTAATTCACTTGCTTTCATTCATCATCATCATTTTGCATCATTTCCCCCTTGTCCTGATTTTGTATTAATTCTATCTCTGCTTTCAACCAAGCCAATTCCATGACCCACTAACTATTTTTTTATTATTTACTTTATTCATTACCCCATCTAGCCCCTAATGTCTATAGTAGCTCTTCATAACATGGCTATTGCAATAACACTAATAACATTGAACTTAACCATAATTCTTATATTAATCTGCTTTCATAAGTGTATTTTCCAGTCTCACATAAGGAATAAATAGTAAGTTACCTGATGGTTCCTTTTGTTTATATGCAATATCACAATGAGGGTTCCATGAAAAATTAATTATATATAATTTCATAGAGGAAGGGAGAGGGAGAGAAAGATAGAAACATCAGTGATGAGAAGGACTCATTTATTGGCTGCCTCCCGCACATCCCACACTGGGGGTCAAGCCCACAACCTAGGCATGTGTCCTGATTAGGAATCAAACCATGATCTCCTAGTTCATAGGTCAACACTCAACCAGTAAGCCACTGAAACTGGCTGGGCCAATGAAAACTTAATTTAAATGAAGTTATTGCATATTCAGGTTTGTTTTTTTTGTTGTTGTTATTGTTGTTTGTTTTCTATTGCTGTTGTAACGAATTGCCATAAAGTTAACAACTTAATGCCAATCTATTCTCTTACAGTTCTTTAAGTCACAAGTCTGATATTGGTCTTACCTGGTTAAAAGCTAGAGATCAGCAGGCTGCCTTTGTTCTAGAGGCTTCAGGGGACAGTACACATCCTTGCGCATTAAGCTGTTGACAGATGTCCGTTTTTTGCAGTTGTGCAAGTGAGTTTTCTATTTCCTTGCTGGTTCCTAGCTTCTAGAGGTTACTCACATTCCTTTGCACATGGTTCCCTTCCTCATTCTTCATTGTTGTTGTTGTTAATCCTTACTCGAGGATATTTTTTTCCATTGACCTTTTAGAGGGAAGGGAAGAGAGAGGGAGAGACAGAGAAGCATCAATGCAAGGAAGACACATCAACTGGTTGCCTCCTGCAGGTGCCTGACTGAATCAGGGATGGAGGCTGCAACGGAGGTGGGGATGGAGCCTGCAACTGAAGTATATGCCCTTGACTTGAATCTAACCTGCAACCCTTCAGTCCACAGGCTGATGCTCTACTGCTTTGCAAACTGGCTAGGCCCCTTCCTCAGTCTTTGAAAGCCAGCAATGGTGGTTTGAGTGTCTTTCCCACTGCAGATCTCTTTTGCCTCTTCTTTCTACTGTTGCTTCTATCAGACCTAATGTTCTACCTTAACTTTTCATCTGTATGATCTATGATAGTTTGGTAACTTTTCTTCAAATATCTCAGGTTTCTCTGCTCTACTTATTTCATTATTTTCAATTTTATTCCTGATAATATATGCATGCATACCCAAAGACTTACATTGTCATTCTCAGGAGAGTCATGCCTATGTCAGTCAGGGTGCCAGAAATAAGAAAAGGGATTTCAAGAGAAACTGCTGAAAACAACCAAGAAAGCATGTATCAAGGCATAGCAATTAATAGGAACACATTGCAACCCCAGGCCTGATGAGGAGGGGACAAATTATTGGAGCCTTGAGTGAGCTGGAGTCTATGAGGATGGGCTGCTTAGCCTGAGCTATAGTTATAGTCAAATACAACTAACTAGAACTTTGGTAACTATGCATTCTGGAAGGGGGGAAATAAATATATCTAGTTCTCTCTCCTCTAGTATTCTTATCTTGCCAAGTTATTTCCCTAGTCAGATCCATAAGAAACTAGAAATAAGGAAGCATATTAAGATCAGATACTCTTCTACCCAAAGCATAGTTAGAGCGTACTAAAGTATGGGACTAGTTATGTATGAGGCTTGTGGACCAATAGTTTAGGACAGGGTTGGAAACTTTCTATAAAATGTTCTGATAGTAAATAATTTAACTTATTTTAGTACAAAATTGGAACTTTTCTATAAATGGCTAGATAGTAAATATGCAGTCTCTGTTGCAACTGTTCAACTATGCCTGTGTAGGAAAAAAGCAACTCTTGATGATACTTAAATAAGTATGGATGAGTTCAAAAACTTAATCTAATCTAATACAAGCGTAATATTGAAATTGACTGTTTCTATGGGATGCCTAAGCCATACCCACCAGCCAATCATAGCAACTGTATGCAAATTAACCCAGCCAAGAGGGAGGCCGGCAGTCATGGAGCTGAATAAACAGGCAGCGTCTGTTGTAGCAGGATTAAAACTGTTTGCCAGCCGCTGGGCTTCTCTTAGCTCCAGGCAACAATATATTTGCAACATTGTCTCTAAAAAGGCAACATTCTTTCAATTATAGAAGCCACGAGCTGAAGCAGACGGGAGGCTTCATTACCTGCCTAGGCCTCAGCTTAAAGGAACAGTGTATTAATTATAGAAGATAAATAAACCCCAGAAATCTGCTTCCAGTCAGCCTTGCTGGGACATTGGGTCAATGGGAGCTGTGGGCAGCCTGAAAGCCTGAAAACAGCCCTCAGTCCATCACCCAGGCTGGCCACACCTCAATGGGGGGCTTGGCCAGCCTGCAAACAGCCATCAGCTCCTCACCCAGGCTGGCCAGGTACCCCAGTGGGGACCCAAAACCTGAAGGGACTGTGGGCAGCCTGAAAGTCTGAAAATGGCCCTCAGTCTGTCACCCAGGCTGACCACACCCCAATGGGGTGAAGGTCCACACTGGGGGGCTTGGCCAGCCTGAAAACAGCCATCAGCTCCTCACCCAGGCTGACCAGGCACACCAGCAAGTGGACATCCCCAGAGAGGTTCCAGACTGCAAGGGGGCACAGGTCGGGCTGAGGAACCTCCTGAGTGCACACATTTTTGTGCACCAGGCCCGTAGTTTAATTATAAAATAGAAGGCTGGACAGTGTGGCCCGTGGGCCATAGTTTCCTGGCCCCTGATTTATGGCATAGTCTTTGGAGTCAGGTGAAAAGTGTTAAATCTTTGCTATACAAATTCATAGCTCAGACTGCTTGTTAACACAAAGGATCCATTCTATCCTACTATCAGCTATACATGACACTTGCCAACATCCCACATGCTAGGGAATACAGCTCTGTGGCTAAGTCCTGGCCAATGGGGTGAGTAAAATGTTGTGTACAACTTCCAGTTGTTTTCCTTAAAGGGAAATGATGTATCCTCACTTCCCTTTTCCTCTTTTCTGCTGTTTAAATTTATATTCGATGAATGTGGTGATGGTGATCCATTTTTGACCATGTAGATAAAACCAGCATCAGAGAGGATAGTAGAACTATAGGGTATAAGCAGTTTGTATTGCTAGCACCTATTATAACCAGTCTGCTAGCTTGTGGATAGTTATTCTAATTTTATGAAAGTTGCATAAAGGTGTATCTTATTTAAGCCACAATTCTTTTCAAGTATTGATTATCAATTAAACCTTTATCATTTGGGTTGTCTCTAAGACTTGCTTAGCTTTTTCTCCCAAAAGAATATTATTGCTATATAGAGTTGCTGTGGAGCTTAAGTAACCTTGTCAAGTCAACTGGAATATAACAGGCATCAGTGAAATAAATATATTAAAATTATATTAAAAGCCCATTATTATATTAGGCAATGTGAGAAATACAAATTAAATATTGGAGACAACATAATTTAATTTGGAATATAACTCCATTATTATTCATTCTTGTGCCCTTAGAATACTTCATTATACATTATTTAAAAATTATACAGGAGGGTATACAATTAGGGATTAAAATGAAATTCCATATTTTACCAAATATCCTTGCTTTTTTTCATGATTGTGTTCTGGAAAGCATGTTATACAGGAGATTTTTAAAGAGCAAATAACACTCCAACAGAGAAACAATAGAGTATTTAATCTCTGCCAAGGACTGAGAATAAAATAAGTCATAAATACAAAATGCATATTTATTTCTTAAAATATTGTTCAAGATCAGTAAAGGAATAAAACATCCTAAGCAAATCAAAGCCTCCTAGTTATCAGAAATTTAATCTAGACTCTCAGCCTCCCAAGTAATACAATAGATCTAGAGCATTCGATGAGATGAATTTGGATGAGTTTGATGAAAGCTTATAAATTTCTGATTGGATATCATCTTGCTTTTAAAGTAAAAAAACTTGCCCCACAGGCTGGTGAAGAAAGTTTCTCTTCCTTCTTTTGGAGAGAATTTTGAAGCAAGTCATCCCTTTACATTTTTAAATAACTTCCAAGTGCATATTCCCTAAATCTACCAATATATATTTACATTAGTATTAGAATAGCTTTAACATATCTCTACTATTTAAATCAACTACAACTTCTTTAATCACTCCTAATAGCACAAAAGACTAAATCAAATTTCTTTGATATTTTATCTAAGTATACCATGAACCATGCCATAATCATGACATTACACCCTTCTTTTCCACACCCCTTAGCCAGTTCTGGTTATGCAAATATTTGCTGTTATTTACAGATTTTCTTTATTTTTCAGGCATCTAGCCTTTGGTAATACATATATCTTTAGCAAAAATGTGTTGGTTTCCCATTATTCTTCTGGTTTATTTCTATTACTCTTCAGGACTTAGTTCAATTGTATTCCTCTGTTCTGTTTATAAGTAATAAGCTAGGTGCCCTTACATGTTTTACTATAGCATAACCCCACACTTTATAATAACTAATTTTTACTTTTCCTACTATTGACATTTGGATGTTCTCAGATAAATAGTAGCTGCTCAAACAAAGTTCAAAGCTAAGTTATAATTAGAGATTAGAGCCTAATTTTTTTCACTTTTAATTTAAAACTACCTTTCACTCTATCACATTGTCTTGAGTCCTCGGAAATAAATATAAATAGATAGAATGGGTTCTCAATGGAATCTACATAATTTTCATAAAGATGCATCCAATTCTGTGTGATAACAGTTTTATGCTTAAATTTTTTAATGCTAATTATAATCAACAATAACTACACCTGTCTTAGGTTTAAGTGAAAAGTTAGGTAATTATTTCATAGGTTCATGATGGAAATTTGCCATCCTATATAATAAAAGGGTAAAATGCAAATAGACTGAATGGCAGAACAACCAAACAACCAACCAAAGCATAATATGCTAATGATATGCTAAAGCTTCTCAACAACTTACTATGACATATACTGACCACCAGGGGGCAGACAGTTAACTAGTTGACCAGTCACTATGACATGCACTGACCACCAGGGGGCAGATGCTCTGACTGGTAGGTTAGCTCGCTGCTGTGGTCCAGCTGATTGGGACTGAGGGAGATGGGCTAGAAACACCCTGGAGCCCTCCTGTGGTCCCTCCTCAGCCCAATAGTGCACCAGTGGGGTCCCTAAGTCTGGCTTGCACCCTTTTGTAATCTGGAACCCATCAGGGCATATCAGAGAGCTGGTTTCAGCCTGATCCCAAAGACCACTCCCGTTGGGAGGGTGCCAGATGTAGGGCTCATGGCTGGCAAGAGCTGCTGCATCAGTGTGAGCCTCTCCTGATTGGGACTGATTGGGCGTGAGCAGGCACAGTGGGGCTGGGATGAGCAGGAGCAGCAGGTGGGAACTGCAGGCTGCATTGGATTGCAGGTTTTGGCCCAATCCTTGCAAGCCACCCAGAGGGACCCTACCAGTGCACAAATCCGTGCATCGGGCCTCTAGTATGTAAATAAAAATGTTGTTTAATAAGTTAGGGCAATAATAATAGGTACTCAACATATATAATACTTTAAACAAACAAACAAACAAAAAAAACAAAAAGAAAGGTGAAAAGTGAGAGGTAACCAACTCTATTTTACAACATACTTGCTCTGAGAAGTGTATAAATTATCATGGTAAACAAAGTTGCACTATATTTTCAGTTCAGTTAATTAATATGCAATTACTAGAGGTTTTTCCCTGGAGCCAGGGATCAGGTTTGGGATTGCAGCATATTTGTCAATGTAGCTGATGCAATCTCAGTAAAGCGATTAGAAAGGAAATAACAGCCCTGATCTGTGTGTCAGTTAGTTAGACGTCATTCCATGCACCAAAAGGTCGCCAGTTGGACTTCAGGTCAGCGCACATGCCTGGGCTGCTGGCTCCATTGCTGATGGGAGGCACCCAGGAAGTGGTGGGTCACTGTTTCACTCTCACATGGATGTTTTCCTCTCTCTCTCCCTCTTTCTTCCTTTCTCTGTAAAAAAAATCAATAAAATACCTTCTTTTATTAAAAAGGCAAATATCAGTGTAATCCTCCCTTTATCTCTAGCTATTTCATAATTTCTATAATTTTAAACAATCACTTACTAGTAGATTCAGATTTTGTAAGAGCCATAAAAAGTACACAGTTGTATCTTTAATTCCAAAAAATGGTGGGTTGTGCTCTTACCCTGCCCAAGAGAAAATCCAGGAGGCTTTGATTTGCCTAGGAAGCATGATGTGCATTTATTCTGAATACTGACTTTAGAACACATTCCAGCTGATGACATTTAGTATCAAAGAAAACAGCACACAGGGAAAGCAACTCATTCGAAATCACTGTGGTGACAAGAGAGATGATTTATTAAACTGCGTTTGATCTCTATTTAGTGAGCTTCTAATAGTACATACTAGCACCTTGCCTGATGTAAAGATGAAGAGAGCAAGTAATGTATGCCTCGGCTTCAATGAACTTACAATACAATTATTTAATGCGTGATGTTATAGCAGTGAACTGGCATAGGTTCAAGTTCAGGTTTCATATTCCTTATGTTCCATGTTCCAGTTGACCCACTACAGCTATTCTATTAAAAAAAAAAAAAACTTGCTGTTGGTCATAAGGTGGCATCTAAGTTAGAGTACATTTAGTTATGGTCAATAGAATGGAAGAGAGAAAATATTCATATTTGAATAGGAGACTGGTTCCTTATTAAGCTTAGCACATGATAATCCAAAAATTAATCATGTTTTTTCTAGACCTGGTTAAAATTCACTCTGCCATTGAGTTAATCTAATATATTAAAGTGGATGTTAGGAGGGGTGATGAGATGCTGGATATCTAACTCTGTAGCTGCCTGACTCAGTATGTGATTTAGAGAAATGTATTTACTCTCTTTGAACTTCAGCTTCTTTACTTGCGAAATGAAAAGAGATTTGTTATATGAACTCCCACCTCTCTTCTGTTTAAAAAAAAGTCCATAAACTTTGAGATTCCCCATATTATTTTATCTCTTGATGTCCTTTCTGTTAACAAATACTTAAATTATTTGCAACCTTTGTTAATCTAACATAACTAGAGGCCCAGTGCATGAATTCATGCATAGGTGGTGTCTAGCTGGCCTGGCCCCAATCAGGGCTGGGCCAGGTGGGAGGAGGAGCCGTGAGCCATTGGCTAGCAGGCCCCACCCCTGATTGGTGTGGGGGAGCTGGTTGGGGTGGGTCAGGGTGGGGGAAGGGGCTTCAGGAGGTTGGCCAGCTTGTACCACCCCTTACTGGGGTAGGGGATCACTCACGGGTGGGGCCAGCCTAAGGAAGAAGCTACAGGAAGTTGTCCAGCTGGCTCCGCTCCCCCATTGGGGTGGGGGGCAATTAGGGGTGGGGGGCAATTAGGGGTGGGGCCAACCAGAGGGAAGGGCCACAGGTGGGTTGGCTGGCTGCCCCACCCTTGATCAGGGTGGGAAAGGTAAATCAGGGGTGGGGCCTCACCCCCTGATCAAGCATGTTACCTGGCTGCAGTGGACATCATAGCGACCAGTCGTACTGGTGGTGTGCCATTCCAGTCACTGGCATTTTATATAGAGAGAGTCTTTTCATGCTTATACAATTTGAGAATACAGATGAGGCAGTTGGAGAGTGCTCTTTCTACATCTCTCATTGTGTAAGATGAGAAAATAGGGGCTGTTTTAAAAAGGTGATGGGAATGCAGAGAATATATATACTTTAAAATAAATTGTTGAATGTCTTGACTCACCAATAATACAATAAACAAGTAGAGGTCAGGGACCCTGGCTTTAACTTCCTTTTCTTCTCTATAGTGATGAGCACACTAACGGAAGTAATCAAATCTCGGCAGAGTGTGAGTTATTTCATAACATTAAGATTTATTAAAGATCACCCTGACAAAGAAACAGAGGTTAAACCCTTAATAAAATAAAATTCCTTTCCTTTATTTTTTTTAACTGACATCTTCTGCCTGGCTCTAACGTGCTAGGAGACTGTGACAATATAATTTGTCTTCATGCAACCGTTGGAATTACTTTCACCAGAACTTGCAATATATTTTAGTGTTCTGTTGTTTTTTTAACATAAATGGACATTTACTGGGAATAAATGCTGTATCTCAATTAAAAATCTGAATTGAAAAAGGTGAGAAAGATTAAGAAGTACAAATTGTGAGGTATAAAGATACTCACAGGGACATAAAGTGCAGTGTAGGAGTTATAGTCAATAGTATTGTAATAACTATGTGTGGTGCCAGGTGGGTACTAGACTTATTGGAGTGATCACGTCACAAGTATGTAAATTGTAATCACTGTGTTGTACACATGAAACTAAAATATTGCGTGTCAACTGTCATTGAACAATAAATTTTTAAAAATCTGAATTGATAAAAAAAAAAACACAAACCTAACAATAAAACCTCCCTAACAAACCACAATTGAATTGGTCATCTAAATTGACCTGATAGTTTTGTGTCTAAGCAAACAAAGAACAGTATATATCTCCCTTGAGGAAATGAAGGTAAGTGAATCTAATACAAAGACCAGGATACATTTTTCAAAGTGAGATCCACAAACTATGGGCATTAGCTTTGCTTTGGCGAGAGAAGGGATTAAGAATGCAGATTTTGGGTTTCTATCTTGGACCTCAAAATTCTTATCAGAGGATGGTCCTTGGATGTTGCCTAGTTTGCAAGTTCCCCAGGTAATTCTGCTGCACTCTGAAGTTTGAGGACATCTGCCTTAAATGCTTAGAAGTTTAAATGTTTTCTCTAAGGTCCTAGAGAAAGTTAATTACCTGCGGATTGTTGTTTGTTGGTTTGTTGATTTTTTTAACGTGTCTTTATTGTTGAAAGTATTATAGATGTCCACTTTGTTTATTCCCCCAATGCTTTTTTAAAATTGATTTTTAAAGAATGAATATAAGTAACAAATCTAAGTCCTATTTGGCATTATCAATTATTTTATTTGTGGGAACCAGAATGGTAGAGTTCATCTGGAACAGATGCTATCTTAACTAAGAAATTTTTCAATCTCATATAACCAGAAAATGTGATTGTTGCCTCATCTCAACAAATATTTCTGGTCATGATGTCTAGAGAGTAAAACCCTAGCATGCAGTTACCTTTGGGATGGAGGTGGAAGCTGCATTCAGAGCAGTAATACAATTCAGCAACAGAAGCAACCCAGTGTAAGGCTGTATGTCATTGTCTTCTTATGTGTAACTTACAGTCAATATAAAATAAAGAACTAAAACAGTGCTTATTTCCACAAAAACTGTGGAGTTCAAGCTTAATTTTCCATAGAATATGTCAATTTGGAGATTAAAGAAGTTCAACATACACTGAGAAACCACTGCACATCTGTCAAACACAGATTTGTTTAAATTCCAAGTGACCCCTTTGCTCCTGAACTTGCCAATCCACATAATGCCATGATTAAACTTTATAAAATAGTTCCATTTAAATACCAAGTTAATGCAACTTTAAGGTTGACATTTTAATCATTAATAATTCTAAGGCAAATAATTCAGTTACCTTCACAGTCACTATCGCCAAGGCAAATTTATACCTCACTGATTTTGCCAATAAATTTAGCTACAAGATTGAACATATGCACACAAACCAAAACAGTTTTTCTTCCCAAGAGGCACGTAATTACCAGGATTTTTAAAATATAGTATAAAGCAAAAGAATAATTTAACAATTATTATGCTCATTTGATGAACATAGATAAATCCAGAAAGCAGATTTATGGGGACCTGGTTTCATTTCTTAAATTTACTATATAATTAATAACATTTTCTTTACTTTATTATGGCAGAATTAGCCACAGTGACAGAGATTAGCACCTCATGTTTTGCTTAATTTACATTTGACAGGATAGGGTAGTAAGATACATGTTTTTATATAAAAATAGAGATGGTTTATGTATGTTAATCACTTTACTTTTAAAAGCCGTAGCTATAGAATAGTGAGGCTATGGATTGATTGACATCTTACTTCTCTCCATTTAACCATGAATTGATTTTCAAGTTATTTAAAACAAACTATTTTCAGTCATTTTATTGAATGTATAGGTTGTTTACCCACAAACTATTTTCTTCATAGTCCTTCCTAAATAATCTGTCTTTCTTTGTGTTTTTATTCCTCTCTGAATTGGCCTATATGCTTTAGACTTATGCAATGTTATAGTAGCCACTAGCTACATGTGGCTAATAGCATATTTACAGGACAGAACACATTTCCATCACTATAAAAAGTTCTATTGACAATGTTGTATTTAAATATTGCTAGTAGCTCCAAGGGAAAATAAAACTAGATTGAAATATATATATATTTTGCTGGCAGCTTCAAGGAAAAAGAAAGCTAGATTTTATATATATATATATATATATATATACACACACACACACACACACATATCCCATTAATACTAATGTCAAGGTGAATTTTATAATTCTTGAGAGAAATGCTGGAAAAGTAAAACTAAGTCCTTGACAATGTCATTGAGCCTTCTGAACTAAGAAACACTGAAGCTATCCAACCTCTGTACTTTCCAGATAGATGACTCAATTCCTAATAATCGAGGTTTAAATTTTGATTTTTTAAAATTTAATTATTTGGGATGACATTGGTTAATAAGAATATAGACGTTTCAAGTATATAGTTCTATGATACCTTATCTATACACTGAGTGCCCAGATTATCATGACCACCCGACGTTTGTATGCAAATTAGCTATAATTTCATGCTGAAGTTGCTAGAGGGCCAGACCATTGTAAATAGGGAATCAGGCTGTTTATCATGACAGTAGAAGTGATTTTTTTCTGAAGATATGGGTAAACAACATGATTTAACAGCCTTTCAATTGGGATATATATATATATTGCATTGTGTGTCCATCACCCAGTCAAATCTTCCATCACCATATATTCGACCTACTTTACCCTTTACTTCCCTCTCAAGACCCTTCCCTCTGGTAAACACCAAACTGTTGTCTGTTTCTATAAGCTTTTATTTTATTTATTTTACTTTTTTGTTAATTTGTTGCTTTTAGTTTTATGATTTTTTTAAAATTACTTGTTACATTAGACATCTTAGTGGTATAGCCCACTTATACTTACTTAGTACCTAAGTTTATTACCATTGTTCTAAGTAGTGAAGAAAATTATAAATGTAACATAGGCATGGATATACCCTCAAAATTTTTATCTTTATCTGCAGAATAAAGGTATATTACACAGATATTAAATCTATATAACAGGCTGTGAGTATATTTAAAATACATAAAGAAGAGAGGTCGCTGAGGGCTAGCGTGTTCATGAGTCCCTAAAAACGGAAGTTGACTTGACTCATCCTCGAAGGATGGCATTGGTTCACAGAGCAGAAAACTCATTTTAATCTGCTCATAGGAGTTCTGGCTAATAATAAAATGACTTGTGTTAGACTCCACCAACAAAACACATTACTTCCATCACTCACTACTCGTTCAAATTTCAAAACTATGAAACATACTATATTATTTTCACTTTCACATTAAAACAGAAAGAGAATAAAGGTTTAGAAAAGGAGAAAATATAACATTTTTTAAATTTCATTTTGTTGTCATAAATCCTTGTGTAGGCTGACAAGCATGCAATGTAATAACAGCAGTATTAACACTAATACCATTACTACTAAAAATTAATATAAACCTTTTTCAATAGTTATCAATGCATAACCAGATTTATTTAGTAATGAAAACATCTGCAGTGAAATATTACAGATAAAGAGTCTAAGGCTCAGAGTTTAGTACCTTGCCAGGGACTACACCTCCAGTTAAGTGATAGAATCAGTTTTAACCCAAAGTTGTCTGATCTTAAAGACAACATATTGAACTATGATGCAATAAAATGCAGATATATCATTCATTTGTTCTGAAGGTTAAAATGTACATATTAATGAGAAATAATTTTATTAGTACAACTATTTGAAACGTGGGTATTTAGAACTTTTCTATTAAACATATGCTTGAGCAAAGATATTTTACGTCTCAGAAATATGATTTTAAAATTTTCTATTTTGGGTTCCTAAAAGCTTCGTTGGTACTTTTCCCTACATTCCTGTGGTAGACAAAGTCTCAATTAACATCCTCAATGACCCTGGCCTCCTGTCTTAGCTTGCCTAGCAACTTGCTTCTAATTAACGTTATACCAAAGGTGATTAAATGTCACTCCTACGATTAGGTTGTAAGAGTGGTCATTCTGTCTTGCTGTCTCTTTTTTTGGTGTTTGCTTTGATGAAGCAGCTGCCAGATGGAGAGGCCATTTATCAAGAAACTGAGGGTGGTTTCCAGTCAACAAGTGGCAAGAAACTGGGGCCCTCGGTTCAACAATCCGCAAGGAATTAAATCCTGCCAACCACATCAATTTGAATGCAGATTCTTCTCCATTTGAATCTGCAAATGAGGTATCAGCCCTAAGTGGTACTTTGATTGCATCTTGTGAAAGACACTGAAATCATGCCTAAATTCCTGACCCACAGAAACTGAGAGATGATATATGTGTGTGAGGCTTTAAGCCACTAAGTTTGTGTTTATTTGTTATGCAATAATAGATAACTAGTACCATTAAAATATTTGATTATTAGAAAATCCTGTGAGATAGGTCAAGAAATGCTTTCATTTCTAATTAACAAAGGAGAAAACCAAGTCAGAAAAGTGATATTAATTGTCCAAGATGTCAAAGACAAGGCTATGATTGAATCCAGAGTTATTTTTAATATTTTTTCACTTGCTCCTGTCAATTAAGCAATGCTTGCACCACACTTGAATGTTTAGTTTAGGAAAGTGGAAGAATATATTTGATCTATGGTGGAAAACATACTTTACTTGTATGATTAAAATATAAATACAAATGATTTGATTTAAATATCTGATTTTGGCTTTAAGTTTGTTCATCATAGTCATTTATTTCAACGTCTAATCTCAGTGACCAGACATTCACATAAACACAGCTAATCCAGCTGCAAAAGTTAAAAATGGGTTTTGCAGACATTCCTGACTCTTCTCAATGCTTTTTTTTTTCTTTTCTACCTCAACACTTCAGGCAGCTAGCTATTTTCATTATAATGGACGCAAGCCCAATATTTAAAAAAAAAAAA
>PVJC01012369.1:0-14823 GCA_004026665.1 Murina feae
ACCCTTGCCTCCCTCTCAGAGCCTCATGACCTCATGGCCTCATGGCTCATGTGCCTCATGTGCCTCCTCTCTCAGATCAGTCTCTGAATCTAATGGTCCACTCATCCCAGGAGGAAAGCCAGCTTTCCTGTCCTGTGAGGTTCATTCTGCACCTCGGCCATTGCCTGCCCACTTTAAAGCAAATGTGCTCCTCTTCCCCCATCTGCCCCCTACCAACGGGCAGGATGATTCAGCAGAGGAAAGAGAGCTTGGAGTGGAAGAATCAGGTTCAGAAAAGCACAGCCAGCTTATACTGAATGAGCTTGGGCTCGGTTTTCCAGTAGAGCCTGCCGATGAGAAGGCAGCTGGGTGATACCTTAATTACAGCCTTGGGAGAGCCTGAGCAGAGGGCCCAGTTAGGCCATGCTAGGATTCCTAACACAGTGAGACTAATGTAGATTAAGAAATTGAGCCAAAGTCACATCCTTAGTAAAGTTACAGAGCTGGCGTTGAATCCAATTGTCTGACACGAGAGTCACATTCTTAGCCATTTCTCTGCTCTGCCTCTTTCCAGCGTGTTTTTATAGCTGATTTTCTGTTCCGTATTGTAATTATTTCTTCAATTTTCCACGCTTTAGTAACTCATAGGCCATAATGCCCTTGACAGAAGAGGCCTTAGAGGAGGCTTTTGATATTTCTTTCAAAGAGCTCATCTCCTCTTTGACTATCTTTTGTTGTTAACACACTGCCAATTGCATGGGTCGTGGTCCCAGGCCCTTTTAGACGTGCTAGTGCACTGGCAATATTTCCAGATGTTTGTGGGTCTATACAGTGTCCTACATCTACACTTCAACCCCCTAAATTACATAATATTATATAATAACGAAAATTAGATCTCTCTGGAAAAAGTCATGAAGATTTTAGATGTAAGGAAACAGCGAATGGAAGAGTAAACTTAGCTGGAGAAGCAAAATAAATGAAGAAAACAAATGTGGGGGGAAAGGAGGGGGGGTCTATGTCAGCCTCCAGATAGGACGTCACATCCCTTGTTAAGATTGATTTAATGACCCTTGTCCTTGCGTCCAGTCAAAATCAGGGACATGATTTTCAGCGCGCAATGCCAACTCAAAAGGCGGTGACAACGTGGCCCTCTGAGCATGGAGCCATGTGACTGCACAGGCTGCACACTCAGGAAGCCAGCCCCGAGCACAGTTCACATAAATCCTGAGGAATATTGGACCTTGTGCTGGTTATTATTAGACATCTATTATTATTGTAATAACTCTTTTCCTCTTGGTGCTTCTTGCCTACGTATTCAAAAGAGCTTTCAAGCGGACACCTACAATCTACACGGTGTTTCCCATCCCATCCCATCCCTTCTGCCCTGGGCTACACGGGGATGCTTAATTTGTGAGATAGGGAAGGCTCTTGTCTTTTTTGTTTTACAGATCAGAGGATTTAATAGCAAAAATGGTTAATGCCTTGATCAAAGTCACACAGGAAATGTGGTTCCCTTATCTCTGCAGCTTCTTCTAATAGGATCATAACGCTAAGTGGGGGGAAGATCTCCTGTTCTTGTCCTTACTTTCTTGCCTCCATCCTCCATCCCAGCTCAGTGTCCTAGTGTATGTTCTACTCAGGGTGGTGGCTCAGAATATATGATTATTTAAGATATTGGACTACGTTTATTGGTTAGACCAGGGAAGGGACTTTGGGGATAAAAAGAGAGCGAGAGCTGAGTTTTAAGTGAAATTGACTTTGTGGGAGGTGACTTGTTTTAGAGTCAACCCAGCAATCCAGTTCAGGTCTTCTTCATGGCAGCCTTAGTTTCTCTCGTCTCATCAAGACCTAGGTGAGAGGATTGGGCATTTCTCCTATAAGAAGCTATGTCCTTAAGTCCCGCGAAGGCTCCTGTGAGGACAATTGTAACTGTTATGAGGGGAATTTGGAGATTTAAGCCATGAGGTTGAAGGTATTCAATCTTTCCTAGACCATCAGATCACCTGAGGCCTAGGTATGCTCAATCACCTAGCTGCCAAGGCAAGTGGTGATTCGACCTTGAAAGGGTTCCTTTCCCAAGATGACTTTCCCTCCGTCTAAGGGCTGCGATGATTTGTACATCAAACGCCAATAAATACAACATGGTTTGCTGAGCTCATATTTATTTTGTTCTTATTATCACACAAAGCTCCTGTGCGAAGGAAATAGGTAACAAAACAGAAAGCTTGTGTGGGCACTTGTAGACCTAATTTTAATTGATATTAATGGTCATTTTTAAGACATGGTGAATTGATGTCTCATACTTTGGAAATCTTACCATCAAAGAGAATGCCTTCAAGGCGAACTATTGGGACAGATTCTGCAATAGAAACCATCATTTTGTTTTGTTTTATTTTAGTTTTAACCACAAGTACTTATTGATGGGTCGGAGAACGCAGTTTTAGGAGACCCATAAGGCACAACGGTGGATTGGCATATTCCTGCTGGTCTCATTTATCATTGATTCAACCTTCTCAAGCACAGGCTACCTTCCATTTTCTTTAGTCCCTTTCAACTCCTCGGTCCTCTATCAGCATAGTCTGTGGTCTTAGCGCTCCTCCTGTTTCAACCCAATTTGGGCAGCGATGTGATTTATTTGCATATTGCATACTTACAGTCATAGTGTGGTGAAGTCCAGTCATGAAGTTTTAGAGGCCTAAGGGACAGTAGAATAACTTAACCCAGTCTTCCCCTTTCTGGAAGAGGAAAATCAAGGTACTGCCGTTCTCAGGATAACATGGCAACCACCAGCAGATCCACAGCCAGGACTCATGGCTTCTAATTGAGTATCCACTGCTCTTTGCTGCATACCTTTCTCTGAGAGTCATTTATTATACAGCTAGCTAGGACCTCATATTTTTTTCTTCCACACTTGCGCTTGGTCATAAGATACAAATACCATTCTTCTCCAGTTGTGCTACTGGATTCCAAATGCCATCATCGCACCTGAATCTTACATCTTGGACTCATTTTTTCTATATCTTTTGTCAGCTGTTTCCCTTTTGCAGATGTGAATTGGTAGTAGTGGTGGGGTATGCTAACCAGTTCCAATTCATTTATCCCTTCTCAAAACTTCATCTTAATTGATATTCATCCATTGATATTGCAAAAATTCTTGCTGAATACATTTTAAGTATTTAAGGCCTAGTGTCTTCAAAAGAACATAAATAAAAGTCTTACTTTCCTCCCATTCCCTCCAACCTCTTCTGGCCTCTGCTTTATAGTGAGCCTCTATCTTCAGTTGTTGAGCTCTAGTGATGGGTTCTATTGCAGAATCTGCCTCGTTGTCCCTACGGTTTACCTCAAAGGTGTCCTCTTTCATGGCAGGATTTCAAGAGTATGAGAGGCCAATTGACCACGCATTAGAAATGATTGTTAGTATGAATTACAATTAGGTCTACAAGTGCCAACACTATCTCCATTTTGTTCTCCTGTTTTCCTCAAATAGAAGCTTTGAATGAGAAAAAGGAATGAAACAAACATGAGATCAGCAAACCACATTTGATTAACTGGTGTTTAATGCAGGAATTTTCACACCCATATATGGAGGGAATGTCATTTGTGAAAGGAACACATTTCTGTCACTGCTCTCTCCCTGGGCTCTGGGACGCTGGGGGATTTAGCCCCACAATTGCATCATTACATAAGGTTTACTTATATCCCAGATAGATTCCCTAGGACAGAGGAATAGATGCCCCCAGTCAAGGCTGGGAATGTTTACTTGTGAGGAAGCTTCTGAACCCCGGGAAATGGCGAGGGGAGCAGAAACTCTCAGAGCTGCCACCTAGCTGATGCCTGCAAGGGTAAGGTTTAGGAATCAGAGGGAAAGTTGAAAGCATGGGCCAATGACCACTGACACACCACAGTCACTGCCCGAGATTGTGTGTGGAGGCAGATCAGTGACAAATGAGACCAGTAGGGATGTGTCATCATTGGATGCTATGTCAGAAAGCTGCTCACAGGTGGCTAAGAGACAAGCTGCAAACCTGAGCTGGTGGTGTCTCAAAACGGTGTTGTCTTCAGTTTCCCTACCATTTTGCATAATCAAGGTTCCTAACTCACTCTTCCATACTCGTTTTTATTTATTTCATTTTTATTTTTAACCGGAAGTTATCCAACCGGAGATCAAACCTGCAAAATTTTGGTGCACAACTTGATGCTCAAACCAACTGATCCAGGGCCGTATTTTAATTTTCTACCCTACTTCTTTTATTCCTTCTGCGTGACCTCTGTCCAGCGAGTCAGTGGACTGCAGCTGGTCACATCTGTGCCGAAACCTGATTGGACAGAATGCTGCTGTGACCACGGCTTTACTCTGTTTGAGCAACACAGTCCAGAGCTTGATTCTATATGTTTGCGTATGTTGTGTGATGTGTGTGCGTGTGTGTGTGCGTGCTGCAGGCTTGGCTGCAAGCCTTTGATAACAAATAGAATAATACTGTTTATATTCACATGGGGAAAGACTTGACTATCAGAAATGAGCTCTTCACAGCATAATTACAACTTGCTCTGGTGAACAATGAAGATATAATCAGTGCACCTATTTGTCCTCCTGGATTCCAGCTGCTAAAGCAATTTCTTTTTCACAGACCTTACAATTTTGTGGTCCTTGTGAAAATCCACCGTTTCCCTCCCGACATTCTGTGAAACGGAGCTCGCGAGAGGAAACACGCTGGAAACTGTCTGGCTCCCGCATCATCTCCATGAAATTGCGCAGATCATCTTTCCAGCTCCGCTACCCTGATTGCATGTTTGTTTAAAATGACAGTTGATGTTGTGTATCTCTTTCATTAGGGAGGCTCAACGAGCTTGACATTATGAACCGACTGCGGTATTTGCTGCCTGTAAACACCAATCCGCAGAGACACCTCCGATGGTGCTCGAAGAAAAATGAGGCTCTTGGAATGTGAGGAACCAAGACGAGGATGTTGGCCATATTTTCAATCTGGCAGGTGTGTTATTAGCCATTCACAAGGAAGCCGTTTTTTTATGAGGCCCACACACCAAGATTCGGAGGGCAAACATTCACATCTCGGTTCAAGCACTTCAAGTGGCCAATTCAAGTGGAGGGGGAACTGGGGACTCCTGGCGGAGAAAGGAGGCCAAGCAGAGCCGGTTGCTTTTTTTGGTCTCTTATTCCTTGAGCCCTGGCTGTGTTGAGCACCTAACACTGGATAATGAATCACATGCAGACAGGAGTGATCACTGTTTTCTAGCTCGTTTAAATTTGTATGCCATACTGAAACCATTCTAAGTGGTCAGAAATTGGGGGTGGCGGTTGGGGGGCTGGAACACCTGAGTAGGGTGTTGGTGTTTTTTCAGCAAGTGTTTTTTTTTAGCATCTATGTAGCCTGCTGCCCCTTGGGGATTTGTCCCTTTTAATAATTAGGTACCCTCCATTAGAGGTCTTTGTGATGGGGAAATGGGTACCACTCACTTCTCTTCATCAAACTCATATTTGGAATTCCCTTCCGGATTGAATTCTTACACCCTCATGTTTATACCTGGTCTTCTGAAACACTGTTCTGCAGCCTGTGAGGGTACACTAACAAGATCCCTGGTCCTTCTCGTTTCCAGCATTGTCATCTTCCTGCTCAACTCGTTCCTCACCTATCCCATTCCATTCCCAGCCTTGGTCTGGATATAGGTCTCCACACATTCCCCCACCCCCCCACCCCCCAACTCTGACCATCTACTCTCTTGTAGGGCTTCCCTAAGAGCTCACAAGCATGCTGTGTTCTTAAATAGTTGATCCAAATGAACTCTGCTGTCCTCATGTGGTCACTGTGGTTCCATGTAGGCCTGTTTCTGACAATGACTGCCAAGCCTCAACCCCATGCCTATATTGGGAATGGAATCAACAGCAGGACAGTTGGAAGAAATGGTTGGGGTAAAGGAGTAAAATTATGTCTAAGTCTGTGTAAAAGGGGGAATGATCTTAGAATCTCAAAATCATTGCGTTCACCCCCCTTAGTCCCTTTTTCCTCTTCCATGCAGAAGTTGGTCCTTCTCCAGATGGGGAATGGGAGGGTGGGAAGGATGTTCCTTCCCAGGTACCGGCTCTGGAAACCACCATACACAACATGAGGGCTGTAGACTGTTTATTGTAGATGAATAAACTCCAAATGGGGCAGATTTCAACATTATTACCTGACCACCACTGATGGATGAATGTGCACTTTACTAAACTTCCCAAAATGCTAGTTCAAAGTCAGCATGAGACTAAGAGCTCAGTTTCAGAGAACTTTCATTATTTTATCAGTTCACCCTGGAAATACTAGTATCCATTTCGATATAAGAGGATTTTTTTTTTTTCTAGTTTGCCCAGGACAGTCCCAATTTACATACAAAGTCCTGGGTACCTCCTTTCACTTTCAAAAGTACTCGAATTTGGTTGATAAATTATATGGTCATCCTTCCCATATGTTCTTTGATGCCTTTAATTCCAGACGAGCCCAGTTGTGGGAATGATAGGAAAGAGCAACAGTAAAAAAGTTAAGGGAAATGATTTTTATGTCTAAATGAAGAATGGTTTGAAAAGTGAGTTTGGAAAGAGAACAGGAAAAACAACAACACATGAACACAAGACTAGAAGACCAAGAGAATACTAGAGATAGAAAAAGTGACACAGACAGGGACGTTCCAGAAAGTAAAACTTGGAAATGCCCCCAGAGGTGACAGTTGGTAGGGAAAGAAGCTTTCATGGATACTGCTCTTGGATGGAAAGAGTAATCTTTCGATTAGGAACTTGGACATTAAGGTGTTTATTAATCAGGAACCTTTGATCTTTCTTTCTAGACCCTTGTGCCTTAGGTTCTCTTGAGGGTCTATATGGGTAAAAGATCAACCAGGCCCCTGTCAAGGAAAATGATGACATATTTTTCTTGTCTTTAAACGCACTCTTGGGGGAATTGTCAATTTCTTGAACAAGAGAGTTGAACTGGTGTTTGATCAGGCAAGGGAAACCCACCATCTGCCATAGGCCCTTTGTCCTTCTGGAAAATTACTGAACCGCAGTGTATTAAAACTATACACAAACAGAAATCAATAGCTTGAGATTCCAGCTCCGACCACAAAGATATTAAAAATGACAAGTACAAGTTTGTTCTTCCCTTAAGTGCTCTTAGAACACAAATGGAGTGGAACTCAAATATGGATATGTGTGCAGAGGGACATTTGAAGACTGAGGATAAAGAAGAAATGAGGGAATCCAAAGAAGAATGTGGTCAAGGAAAGAAAAGGAAAAAAAGAACAAGGGAATAGATATATATATAACAGAAATTAACAGAAAACAAATGTGAGTTCTTCTTCCCTTTAATGTACCTCAAGGGTAGAACAGAATAAAGAGGCAGTTGCTAATAGCTCTGATATATTTGCCTGAAGGTGGGAAATGAGCAGATTAATACCCCATAGCATCAATACATTTTGGCAAAGTAACAATGATGAAGATGATATTAAAACTAGTATTAGTAGCTAACTTTTACTGAGCTCTTAAGATGTATCTGGCATTTCTGAAGTGCATTATGTTTGTTTACTCATTTAACATGTACAACTCTTCTATGGAGTAGATCCTATTATTATCTTTATTTTAAAAATGAGGATACAGGCACAGAGTCCCTAAGGTAATTGCCCAGTCACATAAGCTGTGAATGGCAGATTTGAGATTTTGGATAATTGATGGACTAGAAATGAATGGAAGTTCTTGATTCAATGAGTGGATTAAGGAATGTTGTGGAAATTTCTCAGCGGCTGAATATAGACACAAAGGCATCTCAATCACACATGTATTTTCAAGAAAGAAAACCAAGCCCATAATAGTAAGTGAATGGTTTCCAGGTATTTTTATAATTAATTCAATCTCTTCCCTTAATATTCATTATACTCGTACACAGTAGGGCAAAAGTAAAAGCTTACAGTTGTGAGTACACGAAACACAGAGCTTATCCTTGTATTGTTATTTATTAATTATTGCATTATTTTCTGTACAAACAACTGGAAACCACTTTTGCCCCACCCTGAACTTGTTATATTATAATTGAGCTTTTTTATAAGCATGCTGGCCTGATTATTTAGCACCGTGCTTAGAGATGCGGGGGATAGGTCAGGTAATAGTTTAGGAAACTAATTATCTGGAGAAGATTTATGAAAAGCAACATAAGTGACAGGAAGGAACTCATGTGGAGAAGCACATGTGTCTTCTAGAATGGAGGAAATTTACCCATGCTGTGAGAGACCTCAGGAACATTATTTGAGCCTGACTGGGTTGCTCAGTTGGTTGGAGCACTGCCCTGTACACCAAAAGCTGGCGGGTTCTATTCCCAGTCAGGGCACATACCCAGGTGCGAGTTCAGTCCCCAGTTGTGTGTGTGGTGGAAGCAACTGATTGATGTTTCTTTCTCACATCAATGTTTCTCTCCCTCTCTCTCTCTCTCCCCCTTCCTCCCTCCCTCTCTCCCTCCCTATCCCTTCCTCTCTCTAAAATCAATTAAAAATTAATTGAAGTTAAGCTGATCACTTTTTTCTTAATGTTCTACTGCCTTAGTTTATCACTAGTAAAACAGTTCTAGAGTAGCTCTTCCCTTAAAAAGCTTAGAACTTAGCTGGGAAAACTAAATTTATATAAATGTGTATATGGTAATATTCAACCCAGATAGACTACAGACTTTGCAAAGCCAAGGACTTGGTCATCTCAAGTAAAAGGAAATCCCACTAAAGATGGCTTGACCAAGAAGACATTTATGATCCTACAGAACAGAGTTCAGACACAGTATGGCCATGCTGATTAATTTTCTGCTTTAAAGTTACACCAGAGCTTCAGAATCAACTTCTCTGTGATTTTCTTGCTTGTTTTTTTTTTGTTTTTCTTTTCCTCCTCCTGATTGCAAGATGGTGGATGTAGCTCCAGGGATCACAGACGGTGCCAATGTGCAGAGTCCAAGGAGAAAGCATCTGTATTTTTGTTTCCTTTTTAAGAATGTGAGACCTTCCAAGAAGTCTCCCAACATGCCTGCCTTCATCAATCATAGGCCAGACTTGACTCATATGCCCACACTAAACCAATAACTTGGCAAAGCAGATGGAAGTTGACATGATTCACTTCGACCAGCAGGTCTCCAGCTGTGGATCATGGACATGTGAGGCTCTCCAGGATCCTTTCTGAGGGTTAGGCACATCAAACTAGTCCTAGTAGGACTAAGATATTATGGGTCTTTATAGTGCAATGCAATGGTGAGTAAAACTGCTGGCACGTCAGCATGAATTAAGGTGAAGCCCAAATAGTACTAGTAGCCATTGTGTTCTCTATTGCCCAACTTGTAGGAAAGAAAAATGCCAGTTTTACTTAAAAAATGTCCACGATAAAGCACTAAAAAAGACTAATTTGATTAAATCTTGGCCCTTAAATACTTTGTAAAAATCCTCTGTGTGACAAGATGGAAAGTGCACATGAAATATTTCAGCTGCATTCTGAAGTACAATGGCTGTCTTGGGGCATAAAAATATGTGATCATTGGGGTAGAAACCTGAAGGATTCACTTTTTTGTCACAGACACTATTTTTGCTTGAAAGAACAACAAACTATGGTTTTTCAGACCTATGGTTGGGAGGAATTTTCTCCAAAATAGGGTGTCATTTCAAAACAACAACAACAACAAAATTGACAGTATTTGTTACCAATGATAAAGTGAGAATTAGAGTTTGGGGAAAACCTGTATCTGCTACCATCAGCTTGACAGTTTTCCAATTCTTAAAAGGCACTTCTGATGACATTAGTGGTGATGCTAGCAAATCTGTTTTTTTAAAAAAAATATTTGTAGTGAACTAAGTCAATATTTGGAAGACCTGCATAATTTAATGAACCAGTATTTTCCAGACGAGCAAGGCGTGCTGTTATAAAATACATGGGTGAATGACCCACTCAAAGAACAAGAGTCGATGATTTGTGTGCAACAGAATAGAAAAAGGTCATTCACTTGGTTTAAGAATCCACATTGCAACTGAGCTTGAAGAAATTACCATTTCCAAGTTTTAGAATACCCAAGAAGAATATCCACAATTATCTGAAAAGGAAATACTCCTCTTTAAAAAAAATGATGTACTTGTGTAATTAAAAGCTAAATTTTCTCCATATACTTCAACCAAAACAAATATGACAACAGATTGAATGTATAGGCGGAGACAGATATCCAGCTGTCTTCTATTAGGCTGTACATTAAAGAGATTTACAGAAGTAAATCCAATGCCACTTGTCTTACCAAATTGTTTTGGAACATCTCATTATTTTTCATTAAAAACATGTTATTTATGTTCGTGGGTACTGGTGTATTATCACTCTCTTAGAACAAATTTACCAACAAGTATTTAAAATTTTCTCAATTTTAAACTCTGATACTGTAAATGCCAATAGGTATAATTTACATAAACGAAACTGCTTGAGGTCCTTCTGAAGAGTGTAAACAGATCCCGAGACCAAAACGCTTGGGAAATGCTGGTTTGAAGAAACACTTCACCCGTGGGTTTGGGAGGGACCCGGCCTACCTGGAAGCACTTGGTTACCTGAGTCCTCATCTAGGTAGAAATCCTGTTGAGGAGGAGCAGATAGGGAGGTCCAGTGGTCACCAGTGTTTGCCACAAGGCTCATCACATGAGAAATGGAAAGAGGAAGTATCCATTACTCTTTGAAGCAGAGAAGTCCATAGCTCCAGGGAGGAGACAAGGCCCACAGATGATTCCCCCTCCCCCTTTGATCTTCTTTAATTTTAGAAGAGAGATTCAGCCCGGCCAGTGTGGCACAGTGGTTGAGCGGCGACCTGTGAACCAGGAGGTCAGGGTTTGATTCAGGGCACATGGTGGGTAGGAGGCTTTCAGGAGGCAGCTGATCCATGGTTCTCTCTCATCATTGATGTTTCTCTCTCTCTCTCCCCCTCTCCCTTCCTCTCTGAAATCAATAAAAAATATTTTTTTAAAAAAAGAGATTGTACTAGGCAAGGAGAGGAACATCAGTGGAGGAGACAATATACAGAGTATAGCAAAGGTGAGAAATACCACCCAAATCAGTTTTTCTTAATTTTTTTACAGTGAATAATTTCTTTTTTTTTTCTGGATTCGTACAGTACATTGCACACAGACATACACAAAATTGGAAATATATACATTTATGTTTCTGAAAGCTGTTTTCCAGAGGGGCTATAGCCCAAATGTACTATACACACTCTACTTAAATGTGGAAAGCCTTTGAGGTAAAGTGTTGTTTCAATATTTTGGGGGGAAGGGGGGAATATAAGATTAAATGGTGTCTGTATTACTAAGCCAGGTAAAGACAAAGATAAAATGATTAGAATTATTTTTGAAAGACATGACTCTCCTGACTAGGCAGCCATAGAGTTTTTCATAGAACTGAAGGGATGGGTGAATACTTTTGCTCAGGGAGAGAGAGAGAGAGAGAAAGAGAGAGAGAGAGAGAGAGAGAGAGAGAGAGAGAGAGAGAGAGAGATCTCCTGCTGGACAAAAAAGGGCTGTGAAATGTCAGCCCATGAAGGCATTGCTGGCCTCACCTCCTACCTCCTCGTCCTGGGAGCTTGGGGCTGGGCAGAGCAGTCCTATCAGTTCTACCAGCGATTCCCCTGCATTCCATAGGGGTTATATCAATAGACCCACAAATAATTGCCTCTACCAACCACTCCATTTCCCAGAGAAGCTAATCCCTAAGGGGGGTGGAAAAGAGCTAACGAACCAGATCAGAAGGCAAAGCAGAAGGGAAACCTCTCTTAGGAAGGTCAGGGCAGCACCCGCCGCTCCAGGAGATGACAAAGCAACGGAGCAGGGACTTGGAGAGAATCATTAGCCGCAGACAAGACTGAGAAAGTAAGGAAAAAGGGAAGGAGAGGACAGAATGGGCTTTTTACCCTGTGCGCCTCATAAAATGAATGATCAAAAGTAAATTACAGACTTGCAAATGGGTGGTTAACGACTGAGACAATGTGACTGCAGAGAGAAGCTCATCAAAACACACTGGGCAAGAGCAGGAGGCAAGGACAGAATACAAATGACAGCTGTAAAGCCGGGGCATCAAAGCAAACGGCCCCCAGCGGAGGAGGCCGGGTCACTCCCCACACCTGTCGGGGCGCGGGGAGGACGTGCAGGGCCTGCTTTCAAAGGCAGAGGGGATGGTGAGACTGCGAGGAGGAAAAGAACAGGGCGAGCGTGGAGGAGAGGAGGGGGGTCGGCAATGGCAGGAGGCCAGGGCCTTCGGAAGCTGCTGGAACAGCCCTTTCTTCTCTCTGGAGGGTGGGACTTCGGTGAACTGTGAGGCTTGGGGAGGGGCGGAGAGGCTGGGGAGAACAACTTGTTCTTTGTAGTCATTTGCAGCCTCTCCACACCACAACGCCCTGAGCTGTCCAAGTCATAGATGGGGGTGAGATTGGGGTCCAGGAGCCCCAGATCCACTTAGGATCCCTGTGAAGTCCCTCAGTCCTTCAGCTGCTGCGCATTCCAGGGGGGCAGCAAAAAGCTGGAGGGCTCAGGTTCTGGGAGTGTTTTAGAGGGAAGGAGGTCCCGGCTGCTGGCTCAGTTGATTAGAGCATCATCCCGATATGCCCAGGTTGTGGATTTGATGCCCCATCAGGGCACATACAAGAATCAACCAACGAGTGCATGAATGAGTGGAACAACAAATTGATCTCTCTCTCCCGCCTCCTCTCTCAAAATCAATACCTGAAAAATAATTTTAGAGGGAAGGAAAATGCTGAGTGGAACTGTGCTAGCACAGTGGGGTGCGGGGGTCCCACACGGTAACACCCCCACTAATCTGAGATGGATGGGCCACCTGAGTGAACCACTGGGGCTGCTGCTCTGAGGAAGACAGATGCTGCTGCATGCCGCAAAGTCACACACACCCACTGGACCATGGTTAATTTCAAAACAAGTGATTTTGAAGCCCCAGGCTGTGCCAGGCACTACACAAGGTGCTGAGGATGCACAAATGGTTATTTATAACTGTCCTCTGCGTGTAACAAGCTTACAGTACAGCAGGGGAGACAGATACACAAATAAATATTTGCAAGAGTAATTGCAGAAGGAGAGAACAAGTAACTGAGCACAGTGGGGGGCTTCACAGGGGAGGTGACATAAGATCTGGGTCTTAAAGTGTCAGGTGAGGAGAGGGGAGTGAGGGTGACACACCAGGAAGAGGGAACGGAGGCAAGAAAAGGGCATGACACGTTTAGAAGGTGGGGAGTAGCTCAGTGTGGCTTGAGAGCAACAAGAGGAATATGGGAAGTGGACTTGGGAAATTAGGCTGAGCATAGATTGGGGAGCATCTCTAAGTCAGGCCAGAGAAATTGTTTTATTCTCTAGGGAAGCCACTGGAGGTCCCTGAGTAGGGGAATGGCGTGATGGCATCTGCGGTTGGAAAGCTCCCCCTGGCAGCGAGGTAGAGGATGCACATACACATAGCTGCCCGGACTTTGGTCACTGGGTCCATCTGCTGTGCCAGGTGACTGTCTGCTTACATACAGGGACAGGGCGCAGCAGGGAGGAGTATGGGAGGAGCACAATTGGCAGGTGCTAGGATTTGATTCCTCTGTCCCACACAGAGGAGCAGCCACCTGCTCCGTGCAAATTTGAGCCAAGCCACACAGTAGGCTGCTTTCCTACTGGCCCTTTCGGCTTAGGTGGTTAAATGCTCAGCTCAGAGGACATGAAGTGCAGAGCACAAGAGAGCGAAGGCAACCAATGCACCAGCACTGGCGTCTGCCCAGGAATGATCTTCAGAAGCGAAGAACCCAAGAAGCTTTCCAACAGGTTTGCATTTCTGATAAATTAGCAGAGACAACTAGGACGGTCTCCCCCCCCCCCCCCCCCGCCTTATTACTTAAGCTTGGCATTTGCCCTGATTTTAATTTTTTGACATTTCCAAAGGATTTTGGGACTTGAATGCTCTTACTTGCCCCTCACTCTAATGTATTTTTTAAAAAATATTTTTAATTGATTTCAGAAAGGAAGGAAGATGGGGGAGAGAGAGAGAGAGAGAGAGAGAGAGAGAGAGAGAGAGAGAGAGAGAGAGAGAGAGAAAGAAACATCAGTGATGAGGGAGAATCATTGATCCCCCAACCTGAGCATGTGCCCTGACCAGGACTCAAACCATGACCTCCTGGTTCATCAGTTGACACTAAACCACTGAGCCATGCCAGCTGGGCCCTAATGTTTAATTGAACCCCATTTCTCTGTTTGGTGACAGCTAAAGTGTCACTTTCTCAGAGCCTTCCTAAGCTGTATAGACTGGCTTTCTTAGCTGTATAGACTGGTTCTCTTGTTTTGTGTCTCCCCAGGACTTACCTCTTCAGCAGTAGCATTGTTTTGGGTCTTTTATTGTCTCGTACTAAACAGACTCAGCTGGTACTCCCCTCATCCTGGAACTAGGATGTGATGAAAGAGCTGGAGGTGATCTTGTAATCATGAGGCAAAGACCAAGCAGATTCCAGAGACCTTAGTTTGGACACCACTGAGCAATATTGGCAACTGCCTCAGTGAGAAAAACAAACCCTGATTGTGTATGGGGATCTGTTTGGTGCTATGTCCCACTTGTGTTGGTGATTCTGCTGTTTACGTGGCCCTCGGTTTGGGCGTAGTACTGCAGTGCTGCCTCTCATCCCAAGAGCACAGAGGCTGTGCCCTGAGCCTTATGGAGAAACTCTTGTGTTAGATAAGCTTTGTTCAGGCGTGAGTTACAGTGCACTTGGCCGTGAGTTCGATGTTAATGGATCAGCAATATATATTAAATAAGATGTCTGTAAGCATAAACGACTT